>CAJNJA010079186.1:0-12756 GCA_905231915.1 Symbiodinium necroappetens
GAATTGGTCAAACCAAAAAAGGAACTACAATGGAGACTATAGGTACATACCTACACATACATACATACATACATACATACATACGTACATACATACATACATACATACATACATACATACATACATACACACACAGCATACATACATACATACATACATACATACATACATACAGACAGACAGACAGACAGACAGACAGACAGACAGACAGACAGACACATACATACACACAAACATACATACATTACATCACATCACATTACATTACATTACATTGCATTACATTACACTACATTGCATTACATTACATTACATTACATTACATTACATTACATTACATACATACATACATACATACATACATACATACATAGCATACATGGCATACATACATACACAGAGATGTGATTGTGGCGCCTTACAAGGCCGTTTCAAAACCTGAAGCCTCAAACCCTGCAGCCTCAAGCCTTGCCTTAAGGCCCAGGAATGAAACTTCCACAGCGTTTTAGGGCCTAAACTCTAAACCCTAAACCCCTAAACCCCTAAACCCTAAACCGCTAAACCCTACACCCCTAAACCCTAAACCCCTCAACCCTAAACCGTTTTGGGGCCCTGGACAACAGATCCCCGAACCGGCCTAGGAGTCTCAACTTAAACCCCAGAGACCCCAATATCCCTTCATGAAGGAACATATACCCCAAACCATAAAAGGGGTCCTATTATTCCTTAATTAAGGGATATTGGGCCTTAAATCTGATTAGGGATCCTTCTATAATTTAGGGCATATATTCCTGAATTAAGGGATATTGGAGTCTCTGGGACCTTCTACTCTGAACGCTTCAGGGTTTAGGGTTTCCGGGGTCTCGGGGCCCTAGAATCTAGATCCTGTGGGTTAGGGTATGTTAAGGTGCTACAACAAGGAACTGAGGTAGCATAATGTGGTACTACATCTTCGGGTGTAGGTGAATCCGAAATCCTTAACCCTGCCCTTAAAGCTTGAAACCTGAGCCCTGAATCCTATCAAATCTATTCTCCGATCTCCTTCGCACTCCTCTCCCTTAACCCCGAAACCCCGAACTGCACGGAATTCGAGGTTTGGGGTTTAGGGGGTTTAGGGGAAAGTCGGTTTAGGGTTTAGGGTTTAGAGAGGGGAAATGAACTTCGAACTCGAAAACCTGAAAACCGAAGCCGGTCTCTTTGTGGCCATGCCGAAGGCTTGCCGGCGCTTTCTGCAGAAATCAGCGCGGACTGGGTGGAGGATGATGCGGAAGCAAGGGCTTTTGGAATTTTTCGGGTTTAGTTTTGGTGCTGTCGGGGCTTTTGGGTGTTGTACCTTTGGGAGGGCTTCATGCGTTTCTGCAAGAGTGAATCAATCCGGCTTTCGAACTGCTTGTTGCAATGAGCTTGTAGGGCTACCCGCTTACCCAAAGTTCAATTAGCCAAGATGCTCCAATCCATATGATCTTGCGAAGCATCGCTGATTTGGACCACAGAGCAATACACCCCCTCTCCTGAATGGCCTTGCCTTACTACTGCATTAGGATCACTACTCAACCCTTACAAAGGCAGGCAGATGACATGTTAACCCCAAACCTGAATCTGAAATCTCTCTCTAAAAGACCCTACCTAGCACGCCGGGAACCACATAAACCCCGATAGAACCGTGAAAGAATCCCTGCACATTTCGATGCGGAACCGTAGAACCTTAAACTTTAACGACTGAAGTCCGTAAGCCGACAGCCGTAACCCCCAGAGGGTCCGTTTTCACTACCACTGCGGAAGTAGGCTCCAAAGACCATCCCAATAATGGTTTTGAGGGACCTTTAGTTCCATATAATGCAGTATGTATGGACCCTCTGGGCTATATACCCAAAAACCCTCATCCCTCAACCTAATAGACCCTGCCCTTTTTGGCTGTCACAACAGGAGGAGGCAGCCGACGTCATTCCAAAGCTCCGCGCATCGACGTTGGAAGGTCCAGGCTCGTCGTTGGTAAGGGGGCCCTTCAGGATCCCAGAACCCGAACCCTTAAAGCACCCCACCCGAACCCCTGAGCAGCCTAACGCCTTCAAAGGAACATTAAACCCTAAACCCCAAACCCACGGTTTAGGGTTTGGGGTTTCGGGTTTAATTGGGGTTTATGGTTTAGCTAGGGTTTAGGTTTTAGGGTTTAGTTAGGGTTTAGGGTTTAGTTCGGGTTTAGGGTTTAGGGTCACCCTAAACCCTAGACCCTCCAAAGCACCCCACCCTGAACCCCAAACTCCTTGTAAGACCCTGTTTAGGGGACCCTTTGGAGCCCTTAGAGGAAGCCTAAACCCTAAGCCCCCCACACCCTAAACTCTACACCTTGACCCTAGAGCCCTTAAAGGAACCCTTAAAGGATCCCTTAAAGGATCTCCTTAAAGGAACCCATAAAGGCCCCTTAAAGGTTAAAGGAACCCCTAAAGGACCCTTAAAGGATCCCTTGAAGGATCCCCTTGAAGGATCCCTTAAAGGAACCCAAAGCCCCGAAACCCTGAACCTAAAACCCTAAACCCTAAACCGTGATTTCATAAGGCAACTGCATGCAATCTGCTTAAATTAAAGGCCAGAGCCTACAGCCTCAGGAACCCATAGACTTCATTGTATCATTAGATGTTTATTTGGATTTATTCTTTGCAGATCCCCGCAAAAGTTAGCAAACCAAAACACGACACCAAGAGGCATATGGGTTTAAGGCTTTGTGTTTAAGGTTTCAGGCAGTCGATTTAGGTTTTCGGGCCTTTAGGGTTTAGAAACCACTCGGGTGGTTTAGGTTTCTGGGTTTGGGAGCTGGGTTTACTCTGTCTGAGTTGGCCCTTCGGGGATTCTGGAAACCTTTTGCCTTTTTTTCGTGGGCGATGCGGCTGGGCTTAGGAGTTTAGGAGTTTAGGGTTTAGGCTGGTTGTACCGGCGCAAAATGTGCTATTTTGATGGTCTTAGTTTTGACCTAGACAATCTAGACCACCTGAGGGCTGTAGTTGCCTTAAGTTTCGCACTGGAGCTTGGCGGTTGAGGATTTCAGCTTAGACCTGAAATCCCAAAATGCCGTGATTCAGCCCGGAGGCCCTCGCCTAAAGCCTTGAAGCCCTCAAGCCACAACCCTACAAGTGCACATCGAAGCAGGTGGCTTCGATGTCACGGCCAACCCACCCATGCGGCCGCGCGTCGACTCTTTCCGCAACTCCGAGTGCTCCGCTCCTGGGACAAAAGCCTTACAGTTTACAGAAGGCCTAGTTAAAGGATCAATCAACTGAGTAAGTATTGTTACAAGTCCCTTCATTGGATTTATAAATTATTCTACACATAGATAGTACCCTAATCATAACCCTCGTGACTAAGTCCCATCCATGATCCTTTAAGTTGACTTGTTGGACGTTTTGGGAGTATCCAAGATACCTTTTATGGAGCTGCTGTAATACAGGGACCTTAATAATAAGCAGAATAGGCTTTTTGGCGCCTATGGAGTATAAATACAAAAGAACGATGTAGGTGATAGTTGGGCTTACCCATAGGCTCCTTAGTAATTCCTTTTGGGATTGCCTTATAGGATCCTAAATATGAACGATAAATAAGGAACTGCTTAGGAGCCGCTGGGTACATTAGCACTGCAGCCCTCCTGCCTGTAGTGTGCATGCAATGTTTGAAAAAAGGGTAGCCGGTTCGCCACCCTAAACCCTACCCGAAAACCTAAACTGTTAACCCCAAACCCTCAGCCCAAAACCCTAAACCCTAAACTCAACCCTACCAAGACCAATCACCTGAGCCCGGCAAGCCAACGGGTCTAAGGCAAATTGGCTCCGCCTCTATGATTTAGGGGTCAGGGATTAGGGTTTGGGGCTTTAGGGTTTAGGGTGTAGGATGGTTTAGGACAGTAGGTCTCAGCTTTTGCATAGCATGATACTTTCCAGACAAATCCAGCAACAGCTTCACGAAGACAGCTGTTATCTAGAAGCTTGAGCTCTAACGGCAAGCTTTGACCTTTTGGTGCTCCTTCAACCTACACCCTAAACCCTAAACCCCTAAACCCTAAACTTAGGCCCTAAACCCCTAAACCCTAAACCCCTAAACCCTAAGCCGCAGTTTCAAAGTTTCGAAGCCGATGCCACGAGTACCTCCCCCGGAACCCGAGTCTCCATTGTAGTTCCACTAAGGGTCCATGTACCGAAATAGCATATACTTTGGGGCTAGGGTTTAGGGTTTAGGGTTTAGGGTTTAGGGCCAAATGGCCCCAAAGTACCTATATAGGGACTACTTTAGGGCCAAAGTATATACTATTTGGGCACATGGACCCTTAGGGTTCCTTCTGTTGGTTTTCCCAGCTATATCTTTAAGATCCTACCATGCCGGAGAGGGCTGGGGGCTCTCTAGGAATGTCCCCTGGGGTTTGGAACACCCAACAACAGTCATGGACTTGTTGTTGTCATGCTGGCGGCGGCTGCCTGCCACCACCGATGGCAATACCTTCATGTCCGAGAGCTTCCGTAAATGCCTGCTAGACCTATCGTCGTATACAGAAACCGTACCCGACAGGTCTATAGGAAGCTTGACAAGCCTGGTCTGGATACTGGCATAAAGCCCATGCGTCTTTTGAGACTTGTTGAGTTTGTTCCTTTGAGTACAATAGATAGAGGATAACCCGAATTAGGGCACCTGCCTCGGTCCTGATCCTCCAAGCTGTGAGTTTCAAGGAGTCTCCGGGATCGATTTTAGGGTTTAGGGTTTAGCGGGATGGCAAAGGATTGCGCCACGGTCTAGGTGGGTTTAACCGGTTTAACCCTTTCGAAACTGTTTGGCACTGACGGTAGACGCTGAACACGCCCAGGAGGTCATCGCGTTCTGACCTTGCGACCGGGCAAGCGTTGCTCGAGAGGATTCAGGATGTGGCGTCGATCACCCCTTGACATTGCAGTTGACGCACTTCCGGGTTCGTGGTGTTTTCGTGTTTAGAGATATAGGACCGCCCAAAACGGTTGAGGGTTTTGGGGTTTAGGCTTTCTTCGGGTGCTTTTGGTATTCGGGAGCGTGCTGAGGGCTTTCTCACTATTGTCAAGATTGTTCCCAAAATCGAAAGGACATGGTTTCTTAGTAACGACGCTGACAGGGGCCATCAACAGACAGCTGTCTAGAATCACATGCCCTTTCATATCGCGGCCACAGGTTTAACGTTGTCGGCTCACTTTAAGACTTGGATGATAGTCTGGACGTTGAAGACTGGCAGCCATGACCTCAAACCTGCGTGCACCGGAGCTGCAGCAGCTCGAATTCAGATTTTGCCAGTGCACGTGCAGAGCACGGCACGATAACACCAAGACATTTCCGTTGGCGGATGTTGCCGCAGTCACCTCGCCCTGAACCCAAAGCCCTGCCTAGACCACCCTGTGAAGCCTAATATTCTTTCCGGGTTCTTGAAAAGTAAACAATTTGGAGGTCCCTAAACCCTAAACCCTAAACCCCTAAACCCTACACGCTAAACCAAGGTACACCCCAACATACCGAAGTCATCTTGCCCCTTGAACCTCTCTGAACGAAGAGCTCCTGGACAGCAAAAACTGGAAATCGTCACCGCCCAGTAAGTTTGCAAGCAGGTCATGGGGATTGGACAAAACTTAAGATGCTGCAGCGTAGGTCTGCTGGCTGTAGAGGAAGGACGCACTAGAACATATTCCGAAGCCTTATTCCGTTTATTATTTGACCCGCAAAAAATACCTCAACCCGAAACCCTAAACCTTGCAGCAAATGCTTACCAAGCCGCTAGACGCTTCCACGAGTCCGCTCTAGGAAAGACACCCGGAACCCCACCCCCTGTACCCAAATAGGGGTCCTTTAAGGGTACCCTGAGGGTAGCATGAGGGTTTAGGGTTTAAGGGTCCATGTACACGAATCACACATACTTTGGCCTTAAAGTAGTCCATGGTCCCTACGAAAAAGGTACTTTGGGGCCAAAGTATTTACTATTTGGGCACATGGACCCTTCGTCGAGCAGGTAAACCCTTACCCTCTTTGGGGCATGATTATGACCCCCACATATTCCCAAAGGTAAACCTCGAGTTCCCCTAGGATGCTGGACCACTAAGCCTAAGTTTTGCATGTAGTCCTGCAGTCCGGAGCCCTCCGGGTTTGCATTTGCGGTAACATACGGACCTTATTGTTCAACGTGTAGTTCAGGGCCTGCTACTGTTGGAGACCTGTGAGCTTAAGGCAGTAGTCCCCATAGCGGATCCCAGAACCGAATCATTGATCCTTAAACCCTAAACCCTGAACCCTAAGATGTGCTGCGGGTCCCTTCCAACATCCCGCATGGGCACTTGGCAGTGCCTTGACATTGTCAACCATACAGACTGCTGCTGCTGCAGGGACAGTTTCGGGCTTAGGAACCCTAAACCCAAAACCCTACACCCTAAACCCTAGATAGTTTCGGATTTAAGGATCTAACTAGGGCTTCGGGGGTCTGGGGTTGTTCAGATTGGAGCCGGCTTCTGACTTCTGGAGGCTGCTTCAGAAGCACCTGAAACTGTCCTGGCTAAGCTCAGGCTTAGCAGATGTTCGGATGCCGGGAAGAAAGTTTAGGGCATATGGCCGCTGTTTGATACACTGCTCAAAGCAAAAAACGGGCATGCGGCACTGTGTAGACATGTTCGTTGTTGCTAGCCACCCATATATCTCTGGTGCTTGCGCGGGACAGTAGAAGTGGAACTGCCACAATGGTTTACACATAGGGAGCTATTTCGGAACAGGGGCCTCTCGAGGGTTCCCATTCACGTCATGCATAAAGTTGCTCAGAATGGCAAGCTGATGCAGTGACGACCCCAAACTTTACACCGGACATGCTTAGCCATCATGCATAGCCGGATCGGACAGAGGGCATGCTTTCGAGATTGGGCTGCCTATCTTCACGGCATGTTTAAAGTCCGAAACCCTTAAACTCTACACCCTCAGGCCCTAATTCCTAAACCTTGAACCTCAAGCCGCGTGTCGTAACTTGCTTGAATCTGCGTTGTGGCCATGCAGTCCGAGCCATTGGGGCTAGACTTCTGATAGTCTCACTAGAGACCCAACACTACATCCTAAGCCAAGACGCTTTCTTGAGTCTACGGCTCATGGCATGGTTGAGAGTTTCGTAATTTAGGGGGCCCCCAAACCCTAAACCCTAAATCCTTCCGCCTGGCATGCCGAACAGCTGTGCTTTCGGAGGCAACCGGCCGGATCTCATTCCTTGCAAGCAAAAACAAGCGGCGGAGTGCAGATCTTCAGTAAAAGGCACCCTAAACCCAAAACCCGAAGCCCCGAAGCATAAACCGTAACCCCTGGGTCAAGGAGTTGGTATCGGACTTACAAGGCAGAACCGGGGATTCTGAGGTGAGGGATGCTGAAGGAGTGAGGGCTGAGGTAAGGGGCCGACTTAATACCCCCTGGTATTACGGCTGATGGTCTAAATCCTGCATTACCTTAGGGACCCTAAACTAGGGGAGTTTTGGTATATTCCTTATTATGGTTAGTGTGGGGATATGTACCTACATTAACCATAAGAAGGAATAGACCAGGTTCCATAGTTTAGGGTCCCTAAGGTACTGCAGGGTTTAGATCATCAACCTTTAGTGTGGGGTTATGTACCTACACAATTACAGGCCCCAGACGGTCCGATTCCTTTGCGGCATTAAGTATATAAGGCACCCCGGGAGTAAAGAAATGACCATCTGATGCCCTGAACCCTAGACCCATGTGGGACTTTCCGCAAATTAGGGTACCTTATTTTGGGGTCCATATAATAAGGATCCTACTATTTAGGGTACTGTATGAGGGTCCCCTATTTTCGGAAACCCCCATATATGGTCTAAATCCCATCATGCAGGCCTCCAGCCCCTTGACACGATTGAAGTCCACGCCCCAAAACCCCTACACCCCAAAACCCTTTTTCTACAATCCTTCAGACCATATTAGCGGAAGGAGCCCGTAAAGGAGCCTTTAACAGACCTTAAGCCCACGTTGCAGGTGTCGACTCTGTGGTGGATGTTCGACCTCGGCCAATATTCCAACACCAACAATCCAGCAAAACACTTGCAGGCTTCAGGGGAATAGGGTCGTGGGGCTCGTTCCGGGATTCGTTTCGGGGTTTTCTCTACCGAGTCTCATACAAGGATCCCATTTGCCTGTCATGCAGCGGCAGGGTCTTGGGCACATTAAACCAGTGACAGCAATAGCTAGTACAGTAAGGGCTCTAAGGGCTATTGCGATGCCTGAGGAGTCGGGCCGTTCTAATCACTAGTCCGTCCCCTAGCCCGGGCTACCGGATGTATAGCCTTACCTATGAGCTATACTAAGTCCCCCGATTCTTCGAGCAGGTTTCATGGCTTTGGTGGTCATGGTTGCAGGGTTTGGGAAGGTAGGATGTAGCGGGTTTGGGTTTGAGTTTTGGAGGGTTGTATGGTTTAGGGCTTTGAGTGTTCACTGGGGTTTATGGCTCCAGGCTGTTTGGCTAATGTTGAGGGCTTGCGCGTTTAGGTGCCGTAAGGACCCTAAACCCTAAAACCCTAGAGAGCTAAACCCTAAAACCCTAAAACCCTGAACCCAAAAACCCTAAACCCTAAAACCCTCAACCCTAAACCCTAGCACCCTAAAGCGCTAAATCCTAAAATCTCAAGTTTGTATGGGAAGCCGTCGTTCTTCAGAGGGCGTGGGCTTCGAGGGCTGGCTCTGGGTCAAGGCCCTTAAGCTCTGGTGCAAAGGGGTTTAGGGCTTAGGTTTTTGGGGTTTAGGGCTGTGGGTTTTGGGGTAAGGGTTTGGGGTTTAGGGTTTATGGTTAGGGCTTTGAGTTTAGGGCTTAGGGTTTAGGGTTTATAGAAGCCTACATAACTACCAAGATTATTCCTTTGGGTTCCTTATCATAGATGTTGCCATGATGAAATCCCCAAATCCTATTCTCATTATTTATTTAAGGCCCCTACATTAGGTTCAGGGGATCGGTTTGTCGGGCTCACCGACTTGAAAAAGTGGCGCTCGAAGCGTTCACGATGAAAGGCGGCATGTGTGCTCAAGGCCGTATATTGCACGAGTTTCTCCACCTCTACGACTGGCCGGGGGGGAGTGTAGGGAAAGTAAAGATTTTCCCGCGGGTCTGTGTGCGGTTTGCAATTTAGGTTCGACGAGGAGGAGCCTGCCCACCCGGGTGTGCTGGCAATGCCCGGAATCAAGAAAGCCGGATTTGCACGAAAGTCGAGGCCAAAGTCGGCAGAAGAAATAGCCCTAAACCCTAAACTCTAAACAGCCCTAAACCCTAAACCCTACACCCCAGACCCTAAACAACCCTAAACCGTAAGCCCTAAACTCTAAACTCTAAATAAACCCTAAACCCTAAACCCGAGCTGGAGGCTATAAGGCAGGAGCGAGCGGAACTCAGGATTCAGGGTTTAGGGGGTTAGGGGTTTAGGGGTTTAGGGGTTAGGGGTTTAGGGTTTAGGGGTTTAGGGGCTTAAGGTTTGGCGTTTAGGGTTTAGGGTTTAGGGAGGGAGCATGCCGAGAAGAAGGTGGCCGAGCTCACAGAGCGCGAGGAGCAAGCTCGTGCAGCAACAGCGGCCGCAGAACAGCGGCTTCGGGACGCCTTGGCAGCACAAGCAGAAGACAAGGCCGAGGAGGACGAGTCTACTACAGACACCACTTCTGCAGCTGGGCACTGGGCTTCTAGAATCAAGCTAAGGTTGCAGTTGAGGATTTAGGTATACAGTTCCAGCTCCTCAAAGCCCTACCTCACACCACCAAAGACCTTACAATTGTAGGACGTATCTAAGGGAAGTAAAATGAGACTCTCTGAAGAAGTGTAGGCTTTTTGTTTGGAGAGGTCGAGGGGTTGGATCAAAACCCGGACGCCTCATGAAGGCTTCTGACCGTCAGGAACCCTAAGCCCTAAACCCTCAACCCTAAACCCCTAAACCCTAAACCTTCCCAGCTCTGTGAGCTCTGCGCCCTGTCGCGCTTAAGAGCAATAAAGTAGACAAGGGCTCAGGGTCCCAAGGCTATAAGTCCCCTCAGTGGGGTTCTCCGAATGATTACCGTAGTTATGCCCTTACTTACTAAGTCTCTAGGGCCTTGAAGTAGGTGTCTGAAGAAGCAGCAGATGGTATTCCCGTAGTTCTAGGCCATCTAGAAGCTTCTATACTACGCACCCAACCGATATCCTGGTCTAATGACTACTTATAAGGGATCATGGGACTTTGTAGCGAGGCATATTGTCAGGGTGACTAGACTTACAACTACTACTTACCGCACTTAGGGTACTTGTAATAAGTCCCATGATCCTCCTTCTAGAACCCTTTAAGGAACCCTTTAGGGGTCCTTTTGGGGATCCCTTCAAGGATCCCTTTAAGGATCCCTTTAGGGATCCCTTTCAGGATCCCCAAACAAGTAGAAATTCATTAAGGAACCCTAAACCCTAAACCCCCTAAACCCTAAACTCTAAACCCTAAATCCCCTAACCCTAAGCCCTGTCAAACTCTGCAGGCATTGTTGAAGGTTCTCCAACAGGCGGAGGCCGGTGCCTGCCGTCTCGTCCGGTTTAGGGTTTAATTTTAGGGTTTAGGGGTTTAGGGTTTAGGGGTTTAGGGTTTAGGGTTTAAGTTTAGGGTTTAGGTTTTGGAGTTTAGGATTTAAGGTTTTAAGTTTAGGGTTCAGGGGTTTGGGGTTTAGGGTTTAAGTTTAGGGTTTTGGGGTTATGGTTTCAGGGTTTAGGGCCGGGGCTTCAGTGGAATCAAGCAATTTCACGTAGCTTACAGTAGGCAACGAGTCGAAAAAATGATCTAAAGTTAAAGTAGATTGCTTCGTTAAGGATTTGGGAGTCTCTGCGCGATTCCGGTCACAAATTCGCAGCTGCCCAACCCGGCCAGATATAGTAGGCAAGGAGAGTGACTGGGAAAAGCCTAACCTTGTTTCGGGGCTCTTGTCACCGTTTAGGCCTTAGGGTTTAGGGGCTTCTGTTTCAAGCATTCCTTTGGGGGCTAGATAGTTTTTATTATGGCAGCCCCAAACCCTGAACCCTAAGCTAGCCGTTTAGGAGAAGCCTCGGCTCGAATGCAATTCCACGCGAGAACGCGGGTCCCTCCAAAGTTTTTTGGGTTGAAGGACTTTAAAAGGGAACCTGAACCCTAAAAAAAGGGGAATAAGGGCCTACTCTGGGTCCTAGTGTTGGTGGTTCTCACGAGTTGGGTTCTACAAGCGTTTTTGATGGCGCTTCTTTCGGCGTCCGGATCTTATGGCTTCAGGCATCCTTTTTGGATCCGCATCGACACGAAGCTGCCTCCAGCAGCTCCAACAGTTCTTCGAGCTCCTCATCTGGACGCGCATCCGGTGTTAATCTCCCGCAGGCTCATCGGAAGCATGCTGCTTCTAGCTCTTCGGGTGTCGGGCACTGCAGGGTAGAGGCCTCAGGAGTTTTTGCCGGTGCAACAGCAGGGGCAGTCTGGCAAAGGGCCTCCGATTGCAGATGTCAGGCCCTGGCTGAATCTGGCACCTTCGCCGACTGAGGGACTTGCTCTTGAACACGGTTGTGTTCTGTTTATGATGCTTGCTTTGATTTGGCAAGTTAGCGGCGCTTACAAGAGAACCAGCTTCTGACGCCGTACACAACAGGAACACCCACAAATACTAAGAATAAGGTCTGAAAAGGGCCCCACCCTAAACCCTAAACATACATACACACTGTAGAAGCACCCTAAACCCTAAACTCTGAACCCCAAAACCTAAACTTCTAAACCCTAAACCCTAAACCCAAACCAGACAATACACCACTGAAGCTGCAGGCGCTCTTCGCCGAGCTCCTGATTAACCTGCCAGAAGTGCTGCCGCGCTGCTTGGCCGACAGAGTTTAGGATTTACGGCTTAGGGGTTGAAGGTTTGTGGGCATAGGGCTTACGGCGTGGGGCTTGAGGATTTTGGGCTACTAAGGTTTGTTTTATTGGGGTGTACGTTATCTTCTATGTCGCTGAGCATAATCTAGAGTCAAGGCGTGACCTGGTTGTGTTATGCAACTTGGCTTGATCCAAGCCTCATGCCTGCGAGGACCGAAGTACACATATAGTAGAATGTAGGGTTTCTAGTATGGGAATCACCATTCTGGGTTGGGAAAGTATCCCCCACAACGGTACCTAGGACCCTGACCGAAGGATCTCGTGTTTTGAGAAGCTTGTACCAAGTGCCCCTTCGCGGAGCGCTAAACGCCAGAGACTTCGGGGTTGTTCTGGCTTGCCCTAAATGACACCCGAACCCTGGGCCGGTTCAGGCTTAAGGGGTTTAGGGTTTAGGGTTCAAGGACGTGCTGGATTATGGTAGCGTACCGTTCCATGTTGGCTTCGAAGAGGGTAAAGTTCAAAACCCTGAGCCGTTCTCCTTCGAGGCTTTGTTTGAGGGTCCCAGTGACAGTGACGTCGCGACCGTCTACTTGGAGGATCATGGGACTTAGAAAGTATCGTGATAAGTACATTGATTGGGGTTTTATAAGTAAATATTAATTAGTATAGTTTCCCGAATTAAAACTTTAGTTACTAGGTCCCATGTAGTTACGCGAATAACAACTTCAGTTACTAAGTCCCATGATCCTTCAAGCACTCTCTATTCGAACCCAGATGCCAATATCTGCGGGGCCCTGAAGAGGGTTCTGATTCTGGTTGACAGCCTTGGCCGAAGCCTGACGCCCTAAGACCCTATAACCAGAACACCCTAAACCCTCAACCCAAAGCCCCTAAACCCTAA
>CAJNJA010079197.1:0-12418 GCA_905231915.1 Symbiodinium necroappetens
CCCCCCCCCCCCAACGATGGCCCTTTAAGAGGTGGGGAATAGAGGGAATCCGAATAGGAACGGCCGGGACCGAGGCGAATTATTAATTAAGGCCTATAAAGTAGGGGGCTTTGGCTTGGTGTTTCAATCGCTCAAGGCGCCGCCTCTAAAATTCTGATGACTGTGAGCCATGCCGAGGCACAGCAGAAGCATCTCCACACCTACACGAAACTCAAACTTCATCCCCTGAGTCCCTAAACCCCAAACCCTATTACGCTTTTCACTTGAGACTCAAGACCGGTGCTAGGGGTTGAGGAGGTTTTAGACCGGTTGCCAGGTTCTTCTTAGCATAGTCTTTACAAACTTTAGATGTTTGAATCCATATTCCCTATTTTCTTCAACAATGCTATAAGATCTACATTATCTACAATAGCGTTGTTGTTGCTTACTTTATCTCCATGCCGAACGTCTTTCGTTGGGCTGACCTACGAGGCTTCCTTGTACGCGCTGTCAACTAGTGCTTTTGGAGCCTTGTGGGAGGAGTAGAGAGCTGCTAGTGCAAGAGGTGTCGTAGGCCAGATATAGGGCTTACTGCTTCGGGCCCGCACATGAACTTGAAGCTGTTCAAGTAAGGTGCCTCTGTACATGTTGATGTTTTAGTAATAAGGTGCCTCTAACTATACATTTCGGTGATTTAACAGTAAGGTGCCTCTATACGTGTTGATGTTTTAGTAGTAAGATGCCTCTATACATTTTCATGTGTTAGTAGGTCGTAAGGTGCCTTGTGCACTTTGATGTTTTAGTTGTAAGGTGCCTCTAAAAATTTCGATGTGTTCGTAGTAAGGTGCCTCTATAAATTTTGGTGCTTCGTGACCCCAGGAACCGAGTGAACGAGGAAAGACTTACGAAAGCTGCCGCATGTGCCCCCACTGGATCGCAGGTAGGTGCAATTAGCACACAGCAGGGTGCAATACTAGGGAATACAGTTATGGTTTACATAGGTTGTCTTAGCATGTATCCTAAACCCTAAACCCTACACCCATTAGGGTACTTGGGGTATTTTGGACTAGGAGCACGCCGCGGCCCAACTCCCTCAACTCTTGCCAGGACCGTGAGAAGGCGCAGAGCTTGACGGAGGACTGCCCAGAGTTTGCTTTTGGGGGGATCGTAGGGATCAGGCTCCAAATTTTAGGGTTTAGGGCCTAGTTTAGGGATTAGGGTTTAGGGTTTAGGGGTTTAGGGTTTCTTAGGCTTTAGGGTAAAAGGTCCCCCTGAAACTCTGAGGTCCGAAGAAGGCCTTAGCGTCCCTAATTATGGTGCCAGCCGCGCAGACTGGGAGATAGCAAAGCTCTGCCCAGGTGTTAGGATTCCGGGCGCATGCAGACTGCAACTGACCCAGTTCCGGTAGTAAAACCAAACTAAGGAAGGAGCTCGTTTATGTCAATGAGTCATGTCCGAGATGAAAAGGGGAAGGTTCGGAGGACAGAGGAAATACGTGTGGGTCGTAGGCATAGGATCCATGATCTTGTTGCCCTCGCTGCCGTACCCGAATGAAAACCAGGCCTTAAAGAGCAGCACTATTGGAACCCTGTTACCGTTGATCCTACGGAGCTATACCTTCACTCTGCAATGTTTTTATGTCTGCCGATTGGAAGGCCAAGATCCTTAAATCTTAAGATTGAGAAGGCAACACAACACGAAGGATCCGGATCTCTCAGTTGTGTGGCTTCTTATAGTATCCTGTATACGTCCCCCTTTAACAATGAAGCCCAAGAAGGCAGGGATATGCCCGTAAACCTTTTTTATGTTTATATCACTTGTCGTATTTTGTCTCCTTCTACGAGTCCTGAAAAGGGTCTGTGTAAGTTCGACCCTAAGATGGTTGCGTTTTGTGCGGATTATCTTAGCTCCTTTCTCTGGGGTCCCATCCAACAAGACGTACTACGTTCTGAGTTCTAGGCAGGATGCCTTTACAATTTTTAAAGTTTATAGGATTTAGGTTTAGGCTTTCTTGTCTATGGTTCAGGGGTTGGGGTGTTAAAGTGTTCATAAGCCATTCGAATCCCAATCCCTGTCGCAGACGCCGAATTGCCCATTACAATGTAGTACTTTGCTGTCAGACTTCTCTGTATTGGTGCAGCCAGTGCATCTCCGAAGACCTGCAGAACTCCAACGTAATGCAAAAAACACTTAGGGTTTAGGGTTTAGGGGTTTAGGGTCTAGGGTTTAGAGTTTATGGTCTAGGGTTTAGGGTCTATTAGGGTTTAGGGTTTAGGGTCCACCCAGTGGAGCCTCGCAGTAGGGCTAGGTGAACCCAACAGAGCCTTTGCAGACCCCGATGGACTGCTTTGTACGCATCTCACAACTACAGACGCAACTTGGGAACCCATGGCAATGCTACAAACAGCCAGAATCCGAAAAGACCTACGCCCTAAACCACACGCCATATTTTCTCATATCTAGAAGCCGTATAGGGTCTTTGAAAAGAAATCCGAGAGCTTTACAAACAAGCCTTTTAAACACCTTCCGGACTTTCTATAGAAACAATACAGCTAGTTCCAAACTATCTTCAATTTCATACAAACCCTGTAGGAGTTTTAAGGGACTAAAATGATTAACCCTAATTCCTCAGCCCTACAAGAAAGCTTAAATATTGATTAAGCCCTTAACCCTAACCCTTAAACCCTAAACCCTGAAACCCTAAACCCTAAACCCTAAAACCCTAAACCCTAAACTCTAACCCCTAAACCCTAAACCCATTAACCCTAAACCCTAAAGGGTTTAGGGTTTAGGGTTCCTAAACCCTAGAGGAAGCCCTAGAACGACCGGCGCAGGGAAAGCTCTTCGAGCTCCCCGGCGCATCACGCGACATGGAGCGGAGCAACACGCAACTTGTCGTCACCGTTTTAGGGGTTTAGCGTTTTAGGGTTTAGCGTTTTAGGGTTTAGTGTTTTAGGGTTTTTCTTATGGTTGAGGGTTTAGGGTTTAGGGCTCTAGGTTTTTAGGGTTTAGGGGTTTTATGGTTTAGGGTTTGGGGTTTAGGGTTTCAGGGTTCAGGGCTTAATTGGGTTTAGGGTTCCAGGGCATAAGGTTGGAGGGCTTGTAGGTTTAGGGTTCAAGAATCTCGGAGGTAGAATTTCAGGGTGTAATGAAGGGTTTAGGGTTTTAGGTTTCTGGGCTCTGGGATTCTGAATTTGGGATCGTAGGGTTGTAGGGCTTATAGGTAGCAGCGTTCAGGGGTCTCGGGTTTAGAATGTTTAGGGTTTAGGGCTTCAGGGCTTATAAGGTGTAGGTTTCAGGGCTTCTTCGAAGTACGTAGTCTAAAAACCCTAAAAACCCGAAAACCCCCAAAAGCCCCAAAAAAACCCTAACCCTAAAAGCCCTAAAAAGTGGTCTTAAGGGTGCGTTTCGGACTTCGTTGAACGAGCTTCCGGCTTTCCAGACGGAAGTTGTCCAAGGGCCTAGTGCTTCTTCAACCGCAGGGAGTTACCCATAGGCTCCTTCGTAGTTCCTTAGCCTTCTATAGATTCTATAGGGAGTTAGGTTTCTGGGCTTATGGGTTTGGGTTGAGGGTTGGGTTTGTTGAGAGTTTGCCCATAGGTTCCTTGGTAGTTCCTGTTGGGGATTACCTTAGGATTCCAAATAGTTAAAGGAACCACTTTGGAGCCTATGGGTAAGGTGTTCCTTTACTAGGCTTGTGAGGAGGGTGGGGCTCTGAGGGTGTTTTGAAATAACGGCTAGAGTTGAGGGGTTTGAGCATGTAGGGCTTAGGGTCTTGAGGGTTTAAGCGCTTTGGGTTTCGGGCTCTTGCTTGAAATCTGGGTTCTTGTCATGAGACTTGGACTGAGCTACAGAAGCACGGGTTTTACAAAGGGGCCTTATAGCGTAGCGTAAACATGAACCCAAGCTCGCCTTCCAGAGCCCCTTCATGAAGTTTCCATTATTCGGCAGTAAGGGCTTGATACTGTATCTACAACCTACTGTAACCGAAAGACCCCTGTTCTGATCAGCTAGGCCCCTATACTCTAGAACCCGTGAAGTAACCCTGATGGAACCCTTCCAGGTTTGCGCCCCCAACATAGTCTCTAGTGAGTCTGCGTCAAAGTGTGGCCAAGACATGCTTCCGAAGTGAGGTATACTTAGTACAGCATTCCTTTTCATAAGGATTTCTAGAAGGGTGAAAGTTAAGATTCAGAGTTTGGGGCCTCAAGAGTACTTAGAACAGGTTATTTGTGGTACATTTATAGTGCAGCTATATAGAGGCACCCTCGGGAATAGCATTCACTGATTATTTCGGGATCCCATGTTAAACCTATGCAAGGTACTGTAAACCAGGCCCCTTCCTAGAAGACCAGATGCCGTATTGGTAGGTTGCGGTCTTGGGGCCCATAAGGGCCCATAGAAACCCCTATACATCTGCAACATGGCTCAACAAAGAAGCCACGCAATAACCATCAATCTTCCTGAGGGTTGCGCACTATGACCATACTAGAATGGACCTCAAAACCCTATTCGAATTTTGAGGCCCCTATACTAGACCCCCCCATATTCTCTTATAGCAACCCTATACAAGAACCCTTTAAAGGAACCTTGTTCTAATTATCACGGCCCCTAGAGTATTGCTCCCAAGGTCGAAAGCAGCCTGGCCGAACTTGGCTTCGGACCAGCTTCTGGCGCCGTGTTGTTCGATCCCTTGTTCAAGGCTTCCTTAAACCGGGTTCCGTGAAGGGCTCTATAGATTCTATAGGGAGTTGGGATTCTGCGCTTATGGGTTTGGGTTGAGGGTTGGGTTTGTTGAGGGTTTACCCATAGATTCCTTAGTAGTTCCTTCTTGGGATTACCCTATAGGATTCTAAATATGAACCATAAAAAGGAACTACTTAGGAGCCTATGGGTAGTGTTTCTTTTTGATGACCAGGACCAGCAAGGCCCAAACCCAGCTCTGCCCTGGTCAACCATAAGGAAACCCTAAGGCTAAGGGTCCAAGTACCTAAGAATCATATACTCTTCTGAATACTAACCTACAAAACTACTACCCGTAACCCAAGTACATGATTATTAGGTCCTTTGGACCCTTAGGGAAAGCCTAAGCAGCCCAAGTCCAAAGCACCCGAATCGACACTTCAAGCCCCACACCGCAACGCCAAACTCTCTAAGCCCTGCAAACCCTATAAGCCCTAAGCTGAAAGCCCTACTGCAGAACTCGATAACCGCACAAGCCCTACAAATCCTAAACTAAGCCATGAACGTTATAGGCCGTATAAAGATCCTATATGAGCCCTGTAAACCCTAAACTTAACCGTGAAACGCGCCCTAGAAACCCTGCAAAGCCTTAACTAAGCCCTAAAAAGCCCAGATTATGCGCGAGAAGAGGAAGGCTTGGCTTGGATCGGCAAAGGGGATGTCAGATTGACTGTTTTCAGCTGTTTAGGCTCCTTTAAAGGTGCACTATAAATAGGTGCCTTTAAAGGTACAATAAGGGGTGCTATAAGGGTTCCTATCAAGGTGCTTTAATGGGTACCATAGTATTACAAGTTAATGAAGGATCTACAAGGATTCTGCACGGGTTCCATTAAAGGTACTATAAGGGGTGCGCTAAGGGATCTACAAGGATTCGGTACGGGTTTTACAAGGGTTTAGGATATAGGGTCTTTATCGCAGACCCCTGGTTTTAGAAGGATCCGGCAATTTAGGGTCTGTAGTCGGGAGTTCAGGTTTAGGGTTTAGGGTTTAGTTGGGGATTTCTTGAAGGCTTCTCCAGGGTTCATGAGCTTAGGCTTGGGCTTCCACGTAATATAGAGGCCTTTAGGGTTTTGGGGCCCATTATACTGTATTTATAATGGGGAACCCCCAAAACCCTATTCTAATTATTAAGGCCCCTAGAGTTTTTGGAGCTGCAGTTGCGTCAATTCAAGCCTGTGGCCCCACCTACCATGACCTACCGTAAAGGCCGTTGTGCCCGAGGAGTTGGGAATTCTAGTTCTCAGCCTCTTAAGAGCATCGGATCTTCCAATCCGGGGTGTTAAGGTCATGGTTGACGGATCAGCTTCCGATCTAGCTCAAGGACTCTTCTCAAAACAGTTCTGTGTTTTGGGAGTGGTGTTTTACGTTGTGTTTGCTATTCCGTTGTTCAGGGAGGTGCCGGCCATCTACTCAGAGATCCCAATACCCCCATCATTAAAGAAAATGCTTTTAATCATGACATTAAAGGCCCCAATACCGCTCAAGTAACGAATATGCCTTAAATCATAATATACCCCCCCCCCCCCCATAGTTTGAGGTGTATTCCTTAATTCAGGGGTACTGGGTTCTCTGGGTACTCCTCAACGCGGGCTCCAGACAGTTTCTATCTTCTCAGTGCGCAGAGGGGGAGCGAGGTTTGTCGGGGCAGTCTATATAGGGGCATCCACGGATTGGGCCGAAAGCAGGTCCTTGTCCTGAGGCGTCGCGGATCCGGGTATAGGGTTTAGGGTATATAAACCATTGAGGATGTAGGGTTTTAGGGTTTTAGGGTTTATGTAGGGGTTCAGGGTTTAGGTGTTTATAGGGTTAGGGTTCAGGGTTCGGGGTGGTGTACAACGGTCCTGCAGGAAGTCCTCGACCCTGGAAATCTCGTCTTCTTTCGGGGTACCAGAGTTTCTTTTTCTAGGGATCCTGGTCACAAAGTAGGCTCCTTAGGCGAATGTGCCACACTCTGGGGTTCCCATATAATATGCCATAGACCTTGATTTGAGGACCATAGGGGCAAGGGTTTGCGCTACCAAGGGGTATTAACAGGAACCTGCTAGAAACCCTAAACCCTAAACCCCTAAACCCTAAACCCCTAAACCCCTAAACCCTAAACCCTGAAGAAAAGCATGGCAAGGCTATCAAACGGGGCTTGTAGGTGCTAAGCTCCCGAAGCCGTGAACCCAGACCTTTCAAGATCCCTTAAGGAAGGAATGTACCTTAAAGGGCTCCGCAAAGGGATCCTATAATAAGGGCATTAAGGAAGATACCGTAAACGAACATAGGATCCCTGCATGATGGCTTCAAGCATAGATGCCTTAATTAAGGGATTTTGGAAGGTCCGGGAACCTCTGAACCCGGACAAGCCGTTTACACCATCAACTCACAGCCCCGAGCCGCAAACCCGAAGCCGAACAACGAGGTTTAGAGTTTATAGGGTTTAGGGGTTCAGGGGTTTAGGGTTTAGGGAAGTCCTACTCTGACCTCTGGAGTAGTAGGGTAATGTTAAACACTTCGCGTCGTGCGCCTCGGCCCGGCCGCAAACGCAAACAAACAGGGCCAAGGAACTGCTGGTGATTTGAAGGCGCCGTTGGCGGAGCGGACGACGATTTGGGAAGGGGAGGAGATTGCCTACAAGCATCCAGAGGCAATTGCAGGATACGAAGCTGTTCTACTTGACCTGGGTTTGGGGCCCTGAATCCTAAAGCAAAAAGCAAGGGGGGAGGTTCTGGCTGCCCGAGAAGAGACGGTGGTTGTGATGAGGAGGGGAGACATGGGATCCTTGTGGGAGCTCTTGACCGCTTCGGCGAAAGCCTAGGCGAAGAAGCGTGATTTAAGTCTTTACTACACGGGTAATGGGCTCTCTTGGTCTCTAACTTTGTTGCACAAAAACTGGAAAGCAGGCTCAGAAACTTGAGCTTGAAAACGGGCAGGAAATGAAGACAAATGGGCCTGTGCTTTGTGTCGAGGACCTGAGGCTTGCAGTGCATCGACGGCTGCCGCTCTCAGTCAGTTCACGCAAAAATGGCGGAAAAGCGGAGGCAACAATGGAGGGAAAACGAAGCGAACGGGGGAGAATGGGGGGGAGAAGGAAGGAACAGGCGGGAGGGAAAACAGGGTTGGGGGGGGGGGGGGGGGGAAGGAGCCCTAAATTGTACTGGGGGATTTGTTAATGGGCAATTACAAGGGCCCAGGCCTGCTAATTTGGGGTTCCTAATTCATAAAAGGGTTACAAGGGCCCAGGCCAGGGGGTCCAAGGGTCCAGGCCAGACAACACAGGCCAGGGGTCCAAGGAACCCTCAACTTGTGTTCCTAATTGATAAGGGGGTTACAGGGGCCCAGGCCAAGCAACACAGGCCAGGCGGTCCGAGGAATCCTAAATTCTACTGGTGGGTTTGGGGGTTCTTAATTTATAAGGGTGTACAGGGGCCCGGGCCAGACAGCATAGGCTTGCTACTGAGAGGATTTGGTGTTCCTTAATTTTTACCAGGGGTGCAGCCAGGCTAGAAGCCAAGGGTGCACCAATTGCTACTGGAAGCTTCCTTAATTATAAGGGATCCAACAGGCAAGGCAGGCCAGAAGCCTTCTTGCAAAAAAATTGGCAATCGCTGGTATTGTCTTGGGGCTGTTGCCCAACCGGGTCACAGCTCCAAGTTCTGACCCAGTGTAAAGGCCTTCATGGCTGGGGGAAAGCTAGGGGTTCAAACTTAGGCAGGTTGCACCACTGGCCCAGGTTCTTACCATGGAGCAGGGGAGGTGCGGAACTCAGAAAGCTAAGCTCCTGCAGAACTGGTTCGAATGCATGTGCCAGCTGCTTGTTTGGTTTGGCTGCAGCTTTTTGTGCTCAATTGGTCTTCTCAAGCTAGGTCCTAGCAGCTAGGTGCAAGCTACAGGTAGATACAGCCATGGTGCAAAGCATTGCCAAAAGTGGGACGATCACAGGTGCAGTTTGCATGCAAAGCGGGCGCAGGCTGTGCGGCAACCACCTGAATGGTACCAGGCATGGTCTCATTGACCTTGCTTAAACTGAAGGGGGGCAGCCTGCAGCAGTGCCAGAGGGACAGCAGCAAGCAGGAGAGGACGACATCAGGAAGGCTTTGAAGAAGAGCAGCAACCAGGAGGTGGTTTGGAGGGCATCCCAGAACATGGTGCCCGAATCCCAGAGCAGCAGATGCTGCAGGAGGACTCGCGGAAGTATGACATTGATATGTTTTTGCTCCCAGCATCCTTGGAGACTGTTGCCTCAAGTTCTGGGCCTCGACCCACACACCACCTCTCAAGCTGTTCAGTGAATCGCCGGGGCTTGTGCAGCTTTTTCACCACCTTATGGAAATGTTTTTGGAGCTTCCTGAAAATTGTGAGGCTCAGGAGTTCAAAGCCAAAGTTTGCCAGCTGCTGTGTGATGCTGGTGTTGCGATCCCTCTGCCCACTTCACACCCTCCGCTGAACTGGGGCACTGCCAGGCCTGCCTTAGTGGCACTTGGCATTGTCCATCTTTTTGGGCAAATTTCGCTCCAAATGCTCATTGGCCGAATTCCTGGACAGCTTTGCTGAAAGTATGGAGGCAAATATGGATGAATCAACAGCATTCGACCTGGCCTGGCAAGCCAAGGATTCTTGCCACAATTGGCTATTCGGCCTGGAGGAAGGGACAGGCAAGCTTCCCAATGTCATCCGGGAAGAAGGTTGCACGGCATATGTGCATCCCATCCTACCTAGCCTGGTCCACCCAGAAGACACGGTGCAGTGGGAGAAATCAGGTCAGGTTTTGGGGTGTTGTCCTACAAGCCTATAGCGCTGTGTCCCACCTGATCAAGGCAGCAGGTGAGTACGAGACCAAACAGCCCACCAAGATGTACGGGCCTTAGGTCCAGAAAGGCTGGAATCATTAATCTGGTGGACACCATCTCAGCCAATAGTACAAAGGCTGGTGGTCTCAGACCCGAGCTGGCATGGGCAGCAGCACCTGCCAGGAGGGCCTTGCCCAGGCAAAAGAAATTTTGGGTGATGGGGTCATCAAATTGAAGCTCATACCAGTTGACTTCTATCTGGAGTTCATCCAAAACGATCTTTCCTGTGCCATTGACAAGCAAATCTTTGCAGACATGAGGAACACTGGACCCGACCCAGCTAGCCAAGGCCAGATGCAAAGGTTTGCTTCCAAGGTACAATTATGGAGTTTCCCCGTGGCCAAGATTGGGCTTGTGTCTGGCCATTTTGCAAGACTGCTCAAAAATAATGTCTCCTGCCAAGACCACCCAGCCAGGTATGTGCCACCACCCATGCCGCCAGCAGGCACATGCGCACCAGAATGCTGCAGAGGAACTGGTTGAGGAAGAAGAGCCAGAAGAGGACCCTGAAGTTGATGAACCCAAAATTGCACCAGCCAGGCATGAAGTGCACCAGGAAGCCCCTGCCACACTTCAAGATACAATCCTGATGGAGCAAATGGTTTTCCAGACCAGAAGGACCAGGGACTTGAAGGAGTGTCTGGCTGGGGTCCTGGCAGCACATTCAGAGGGGGGCCGGAGGGGGCAAGTGGCCAGATCCATTGGAGGAGGCGAAATTTCACCGCAGGACCGTGGGGCTCATGTATGCGTTCACTCAGACGACCCCCCCCCCCCCGACGATGGCAACTTTGAGCAGTGGGGGTTGGTGGAGGTGGGGAATAGAGGGAATTCGAATTGGAATCTCTGACCGCTTCGGGGCCGAGGCGAACCTTTTTTCAGCCCTGGCTGCCCTAGATTTGAAAACCTGGACTGCTGCAGACCATCCTCACCCAGCAGTTCAAGTGTCCAGTGGTGAACTTGCGCGAAGTTTCATTCGATCAAGGCTTGCGGTGGCGGGACGGTTTTTTCCATCAGGTTTTAATCATATATCCTAAGAATCGGGGGACTTCAGTTTGTTGGGGGGTGCAGTGACATGGGCTTTGTAAGTTGGTTCCCACATGTTCATACATAGGGCCGAGGGCAATGATGCTGCAGGGTTTAGGATGTACTGTAGGGGTTCTGACGAGCCATACAGGAGGGTAGGGTTTAGGGTGTGTACGCTATTGAGGTTCGGAGTAAAGGATCTGAAAGACGCTCCGATGAAAGACTCCAAGGATCTTCGCACACGCCTTTCTGGCTGGAGAGTTGATTGCCTTGCCAAGCCAAAGGATTCACGCTCAGGCAAGATGTTTAAAGAACCCTCACAAAGCACAAGATGCTTTAAAGCAACCTCAGCCAATTAGACTTCAAACCAACTACTTACTACATGTCTGAGCAAGGGCTGGCTGTTTTTTCTGGGGTCTATAGGGCTAAGCATTAAGGCAAGGTGTTGGATTATGGGCTCTTTCAGAGTTTCGATTTGGGATTGATGGACTGTTGGTGTTCAAGATGCATTCGGGGCTCTCAAGCTTGTGCTGTAAGCTTTAAACAAACTTGAATTCAATCAAGCTTGAAAGCCTTCAACCCTACATGCGTCAAGCCTGCGACCCCAGCTTCATGCACCATAATCTTTAAACGCCCAAGCGTGAAACACGGCAGCAGCAGCAGCAGCACCACCACCACCAACAACAACAACAACAACAGTAACAGCAACAACAGTAACAGCAACAACAGCAGCAGCAACAACAACAACAACTGCAGCAGCAACAACAACAACCACAACAACACCAACAACAACTTATGCAAGAAGAACTTCTGCAAGAAGGTCGATGAATCAAAGGGCTAGCACCGCCACGCTAGTAAGACAAAGAGCAAAGACATACATACGTGGGGTCACTAAAATATAGGATCTAGAATGAACGACTACCTTATCCGTGACGTAACCTGTATTGCAGAAGGCTAGGATGCAACAAAACATAGTCCGAAGCAAACGTACCCTAAACTGAAGCAACATATGCAAGTTGCGGACGCCGGATGTTTTAACATAGTGCTATCAGTAGTTTCATAGGCTGGTTGCGATTAGACAGACGAGACGCCTAACAAGGGACTGCGAAGTCTCTCAAGCCAAATGTTGAAACCTGTGCAGATGTGAATTGCACTTCCTTTTTGCAGCATTTTAAGCAGCATGTCAATCCCTATCGGGCCCATAGAGAACCCCCTGAAAGGCTTACTGAAACTTAGGGGCTGCAATCCAAGCTGGAGGCAGTTCTCCAGTCCTCCGATTGGTTTTCAAAACCGAGAAGAGCCAGCAGCAGGAGGCAACCCAGTTCAGGTTGAACTCTTTGGTTATAATGGTTTGCGTATTAGGCTTTGTAGGGGTCGGGGTAAAAAAATGCTTACACTGATGTAAATTGAAACTTGGAGGTTCTCAGTTTCTGTATTTTCTTGTTTTTTGTAGAAGTTTAAACTTCAGGGTGTTCACAGTTTCCTGACCCTAAACCCTAAACCCTAAATATAAACCCTAAAGCCTACAGCCCTGCTTCGGGTCTTGGACTGAAGGTTTCGGGTTTCGGGGTTTAGGAGGTACCCGGAAGCATAGGTTTAGGGTTTAGGGTTAAGGGTCAGAACATGTACGCGGAGAGCGCCCCGCTGTAGACTTGATTTCTCGATTTCTGGTCGGTTCGCCGACTATTCATCCAATACAAAAGCTACATTTCAGGGTGGAAGTCTAGGTTCACCCGGGCCAAAGGGTTCGGATATAGTTTCAAACAGGACCTAGAAGGATCTAGAAGGGTTACGAGAGGTGTAATTAAGAAACAGTAACCCTAAACCCTAAACCTCAA
>CAJNJA010079208.1:3328-21139 GCA_905231915.1 Symbiodinium necroappetens
GCCGGTGTGTGCAATGATTGAGGGGGAGAGAGCACAACCAACGTCGACAGTTAAGCACCTTTTTGTTGAGGTGTTCGGCCCAGTTTGCAGGCCCTGATTCCGGACACAAAGCCAATGATAGACTGCCCTGAATGTAAGCATGTATGTTTGAGTATGTATGTATGTTTGTATGCATGCATGCATGGATGGATACCTGGCTGGCTGTCTGGCTGGCTGGCTGGCTGGATGGATGGATGGATGTGTGGTATGCATGTATGCATGCATGCAGGTAGGTAGAGGTATGTATGAGTTAACTGGAACAGAAACACGTTCTGTACTGACGAGCATGCATGCACGTATGAGTATGCCGCGCGGGCTTCTGCCTCATAAATGCAACCCGTGCCATACAGCCTCCGAAGTGCCAACCTGTATACTCGCTGAGGTAGCGCTTCTGCCAATGGATAAAATCTTCATTGCCACAGAATCAGGCACATTATATCCAAGAATTTTCAAACACATGCATAGACATGTGTATATATATAATATATAATTATAATTATAATAATAATAGTAATAATAATAATAATAACAATAATAATAATAGCAATAATAATAATAACAATAATAATAATAATAGCAATAATAATAATAACAATAATAATAATAATGATAATGATAATGATAATGATAATGATAATGATAATGATAATAATGATAATAATGATAATAATGATAATAATAATAATACTAATAATAATAATATATATATATATATGTGTATCTATATATATATATACATACATATATATATATATATTAGTCACAAACCCCTAACGCAAAATCCCTAATCCCTAAACCCTATAAGCAATAAACATCCTACAACCCAAACCCTGAACCGTAAGCCCCAAACAATCCTAAACCCTAAGTTAGTCGCGGGACCTCCATGCGCTTCAAGTCATGCTCGCTCTGCTCGGAGCACTCCGCTGGTAGGGCCGCTGGGTCCAGCCCGTCGAACCTGGAAGGGTTTAGGGTTTGGGGTTCCGGGTTTAGGGTTTAGGGTGTAGGGTTTAGGTCTTAGGGTTTTAGGATTAGGGTTTAGGGCTTAGGGTTTACAGATGTTTGGAGAATGCCGAAACCCCGCAAGGTAAGGCATGAGACTTTACAACAGCCACAAACCACTCACCCCCAAACCCTGCCGAAAGCCTCAAAGCTCTGCAGACTCAAACCTTCAACTGTAAAGACTAGAATCCAAAAGCTTCGAGGGATGAAACCTCGGCAACTTCAATTTTCGAAGAGGGGGCCTTCATAAACTCATAGACTAGGGTTTTCATGAGGGTAAACTTACGGGTTTCTATGTTGTGTACGTTCCTGTTTCACTTTGAAGGCTTAGAGGCTGAACATCCCCAAATCTTCAGAAGCTGCGATTTGGGGTTCGGGGTTTCGGTTGGGGGTTTAGGGTTTAGGGTTTGGGGTTCGGGGTTTCGGGTCGTGTAGTATTCCTTAGGGTTCTTTATGTGACAATTATTCAAGGAGCCCAAAGCCTAATTATTCAAAATTGTTAAGGCTCCTTTTGGTAGTCCTATAGCAGTGCTAACCAGGCCGACAACCCGCACCAAACGAGTCCGGATGATATGAAGTGTCTCAACAAGGCCACCTGCAGCCGTTTAGGTTTTTCCTGCGGGCCACTCACTGCTGCCTCACTCCGATACGATGTTTGAGTGATGCACATGGTCGCGTGAGGGTTTGGGGTTTAAAACCCGAAACACAAAGAAGCCCCATGAAGCCCAAGCCGAAGGTCGTGGGAAGTAGAACCCAACACTGCCCAACACCCCAATCACCAACTAAAGACTACACCCCAAACCCTAAACCCAACCTAACCCGCAAAAATCTACCTTTTGAGGACATATACAAGGAAGCACAAAACAAGTTCGCTTCTTGATATTAAGCTACACTCTAAACCCCTAGAGTAACCCTGAAACAACCCATGAAGTAAGCCTTAAAGAAACCCTAAGTCGTCAGAGCATCCCTTGAAAGACTCCAGCTGCACCCGATTCGGGCCAGGAAGCAAGTAGCAGTCTGCTGCTGCCATCTCCTGGGGTGGTTTGGGGTTTTGGGGTTTAGGGTTTAGGGGTTTGGGGGTTTGGGGTTTAGGGGTTCAGGGGTTCGGGGTTCAGGGTTTAGGGGTTTTTTATGGGTTTAGGGGTTTAGGCTGCGCAAGTTCGAACTTTGCTATCGTACCTGAAACCATGGAAAAAAAACAGTCATGCTTTGCGAAGTAAAGGTGGCCAGGTCCACATCATAGGGGCTTACGGCTTCAGGGAGACTGGGGTCGTGGCTTTCTCTCTTTACAGGTTTCCAAACACCTAAGTAAGGGTCCAAGAACCCAAATAGTAGGGGTTCAAAGGTCCAAAAACTATTCAGGGTATGGATTTTGAGATCTAAAACCTTACTATTTGGGTACTCGGACCCTCTGGGCAAAGGTTGCTATAAAGAGTTGTTTGAAACGGGTTCTAGGAGGGCCTTGGGATGTAGGGATTCGGGTTTTGGGCCAGTGCACATTCGGATTGTATCCAAACCCCTGAAATGATCCAAACACTGGAACCCTTGACAAAGTGCATCCCTTTGCCCAAAACTGGCAGAATAATATAGGGGCCTAAACAATTAGCATGTTTTTTTTTGGGGGGGGAGGGGTATATTTTAACGTACTTGTAGTAAGGAGCCCCAAAATAACATTTGTAAGTATTTAGGCCTCTAACTTACGTTTTGGGCTTTGTATTTTGTATTCCTAAACACCCTAACCCTTTTAGAACGTGCCAGCTCACAGCTTCAGAGCTGCAGAGTTTACCTACGGGGTTGTGGAAGGGTTTAGGATTTCGGGTTTAGGATATAGGGTTTAAGGTTTAGGGGTTAGGATTTAGGATTTAGGGTTTAGGGATTGTGAAAGGGTTTAGGGTTAAGGGCTTTGGGTTCAGGAATGGAGACATGAAATCTTAGAGCGCCCTGTGCAACCTCAGGGGCTCTTCAAATACACAGGTTCAGGGCTTTGCTTTAGAGTTTAGGGTTTTGGGGGTTAGGGTTTAAAGGTTTAGGGTTTAGGGTTTAAGGGTTTAGGGTTTAGGGTTTAAGGGTTTAGGGTTTCGGGGTTAGGGTTTAAGGGTTTAGGGTTTATGCGGCTTATAGAGATCAAGAAGATCATGGTTCTGTTTCAAAATGTTCATGTCAGGTCATTAGCCACGTACGGAACAGGACTTCGCCCTAACCCGAAACCTCCCCACAAGTGGTACTTTGAAAAAAAACTCAATCCGCCCTGCAACAAGAACCAAGACTTTCGCGTTGCTAGGACGACACAGGGTTTAGGGCACTCTTGTGTGGAGCCCCTTCGGTGGCGCTGGCGGCCGCTGGTTTGGCCGCAACACGAGCGTCGCAAGTGCGATCAGCCCGTACGGTTTGATTTAGGGTTTAGGGTTTAGGGGATCAAATGCTCCCAGTCTCCTGCAGGAAATGGAGCAGCGGTCGAGAGTCGTTCACGCTCCAATGTTGTCCAAGCACTCCTGAGTGCAGGCCTCGGGCGAATCGTCCGCGTGTACAAGTTGGCAGTTGGCCACCCGCTGCAACTCGCAAAGGCGATCAGGCTTGCCAGTGGATCCAACTCGCCCAGCAGCGATGAAAGGCTTTCTCGCACTCGAGCATTTGAAAGTTTATGGGCATCTACACCTTCTGGTTTCGGGTTGTTCATCTTATCCTCGGGTTCATGAGGGCCTATGGAGGAGGGCTCTGTTGAGCTAGCATGAGAGGTTGACGAGGAACGAAGACCGTAGTAGCACCCAAACGCTCTCAAACTGCCCTAAACCCCAAACCCTAAACCCTGAACCCAAATCCCTAAACCCTAATCCCTAAACCCCAAAAACCCCAAACCCTGAACCCAAGACCCTAGATCCTGAGATCATCTGAACTTTAGTCCCAGCTCCTCTTTGCAACACCAAAGGCCAGCTCCAGATAGAGCCAAGGTTCGTCGATCACTGGCTGAATGTGGTCCAAGTAGTGGGACACCAACCCTGGCGGCAACGCAGCAAGGATTTGCACAGAAATGTGGGATGTTCTTTCCACCCCGGTTCGGGCATAGGCATAGGACATTACCGGATTGGACAAGAGGTGCCACGGTTCGGAATAAGATTCCCGGGCCGTGTACGCTGCACAATACACTGTGTACCGGCAACAGTACTGTATGCGAGCAGAGGGAGATGCTTCGTAAGTTTCTCATTCATATGGGGAACCTTAACCCTTGAACTAGGGCTTCGGAGTACTGTATATAATAGTACAACATGGCGGCTGTAAGAGGGAAAGCAAATATTGAAATTCTCCTTAACCCTGAACCCTACAACCCTAAACCGTACACTCTACCCTAAACTGGTTCCGTGTTGGGGCTTTATTAGACATGATAATTTCAAACCCTTATCGGGTTAGATTATAACCACAATGTTAAATTGTCTCCAACAAGGACCCAGTAAACCCTAAACACGGTGTGCCCCACTCTACACCAGAAGCACAAAATCAACGCCGCTCCACCGACCCCGGACCCAAATCTATCGGCCTCATACATACGTAGACCAGGATGTGGGGGGCGGGGGTGTGGTATATGCGAGCATCATCATTTTGGGCATAGATTCTAGTATCATGTAGGGGCCAGATTGGGATAGAGATTCTTACTAATTATTGCGCGTTCATCATCTACGGGCTTTGTGGGGATAATGGTTGGAGTACTACTATTTCCATGGCACCATAGTAAACCCCATCTTTGCAGAGCAGAGCACTTGAAATGGCCGTGTCCAAGTCCTCGGCCATGGCTGCGTCGCCCACTGCACTGAACGCCGTCGACATGGCCGAAAAGTTGGGCTAGGGCTGTTTAGGGTTAGGGTTTAGGGTTGGGTCTACGGTTTAGGGTTTAGGGTCTGAGGTGTCTTGGAGCTTCCGGGAGGCTCCTAACAGCTAAGTTTAGAGTTTAGGGTGTTAGCCAAAGACAACATGAGTGGAATATCCGTCTTTAAACCACAGAAACCTGTATAGACGAAACCGACAACTGAATTCGGCTGGGACTTTTGACTTTTGTATCGGAAGGATAGGGGTGGAGCTGTCCTTGCCAATTGGGTTGTGTGGATTTTGGGCAACATTCGAGAGAACTAGCTTACTGTGTTATCAGAAACGTGCTGTAAAGTAGCCAACAGTTGCGGATTTCGTTCCTTCTCTTTTTTTTTCTCTCTCTCTCTCTCTCTCTACATGTCCGTCTCTTCTAAGTGTCTCGCTCTCTCTCTCTCTCTCTCGCTCTCTCTCTCTCTCTCTCTCTCTCTCTTCCAGTCTCTCTGTCGTATATGCATTATTATGTAATGACTGTTGGACCAATGAAGTGCCTACTACAAAATACAAACCAGTCAGGAACCAAACACGATCGCAACCCTAAACCCAAAAACACTAAATGCTAATCCTAAGCCCTGAAACCTAAAACCTCAAGCCCCCCTAAACCGAGAACACTAAAAACCGTAGAACCCCAACATAGGGGCCTTCATAATTAGAATAGGGTTTTGGGGCACACCATACTAGAACTCTAATAAACGACCACAGTACTGTTGGGAATCTTGGTAATTAGTCAAGATCCCTAGAGCCCTGAACCCTGAAACCTAAACCCCTCAAAACCCTAAAAACCCTAAACCTCTAAAAACCCTGAAACCCTAAACCTAAGCCCTAAAAACCCTGAAACCCTGCAACCCTGGACCCCTAAAATGCCCTCAAAGCCTAAGCCCTAAACGGCCCCAGGAGTCTCAGAGCCTTTCGGCCTGAAGTCCCTAGAGCTAAACCCCTAAACTCTAAGTGAAAGGAAACTACAGGTGGGGAGTTTAGGGTTTAGGGTTTAGGGGTTTAGGGTTTAGGGGTTTAGGATTTAGGGTTTAGGGTTTAGGATTTAGGGTTTAGTGTTTCAGGTGGGGAGTTTAGGGTATAGAGGGCTTCTATAGGGCTTCTATAAGGTATAGAAACCTTCTATAAGGCCCCCATAATCGTAACTACCCACCTGAAAATGTCCTAGACTAAAACCCTTGAACCCCAAAGTCGAAGCACTACAGCCCTAATTTAATATTGAGCCCCTATACCCTACACCCTAAAACCCTAAACCCTAAGCCCCTAGGCCCCTAAACCCCTAAGCCCCTAAACCCCTAAACCCCCAAACCCTAAACCCCTAAACCCCTAAACCCCTAAACCCCCAAGCCCAAAATCCTAAACCCCTAAACCCCTAAGCCCCTAAACCCCTAAGCCCCATATCCTAAACCCTATCAACCCTAAAGACGCCGCGGCAAAGAGCCATAACCTGGCCTCGACTCAGAGGGCTTTGAACACCTCCACAAGGAGCAAGGCCACCTGGGTGAGGCTTTAGGGCTTTGGGGCTTTAGGGTTGTTTAGGGTTTAGGGGTTTTGGGGCTTTAGGGTTTTGCAGAAGAGCAGGTCAGAGGTGTTCACAAAAGTGTATACCACTCGCATATTGGCCCGAGGGAAGGCTACGAAGCAAGAAACCCTTGTGCCAGTCTTTTTCAGTTATGCAGTTGCACACGAGGAAACACGGCTGGAACTCCTTTGTACATGCACCCAAGCCAGGCTCGTGAAATATTCCGACTGCAGAGCTACACAGTTACAATCAGGTCGTTTAGAGAAAAAAGGGAGTGTGATCCAGCAGTGCCGCCATGTATTAAGATTGTGGGAGCTCGACGGCATTTGAGCCGAAGGTTAGCCTCCTGCTTTCTGCAGGTTATGAGCGCCCAAACTGAAAGGCCTCTGCCAACCGCTAACGGGGTGACGCCGGATCGGCAGGTAGCTGATACTGGGACATCTCAGTCGACGGCAGTTACAGGAAATGTTTCCACGCCGGAGGAGAGAGCAGATGGTCCAACGAGCACTACAATGATGGAGCCTACTGGACAGGCTGCGCACAATCCGGAAGCGCCACCCAGGCCCGACTACCCTGTCTTAGGGGACGAATCGGCGTTACAGCAGGAGCGGCAACCATACCCGGCTACGACTGTAGCGTTGGACGGAGACCAGGACAGAGGAAGAGTGGAGCAAGGCGCAGTGGTGAATGGGTCGCGTGCAGTGGAGTTTTTAACACCAAGATCTGCTATGACGACAATGTCTACAACCCAGAACAACTGGATTGCGGGACTGGAGGTTCCGCGTTGGGTTTCCCGGTTGGGGAGCTATTTGGCACCAGGGCGAGGGGATTTAGCCCCCAGCCCGTTGGCAGGTTCTGCTATGTCTTCGCCCTCTCCACCAGGGGGGCCGACCTTTCGGCTCAGATCTCCGGCTCGTACAGGGCGACCAGTGCCACCGCCTACACCACCGAGCTCAGAGATTTCAGCTGAAGCTATTCAAGCCGAGGTGCAACGGCAGCTTGGGGGATTGCTGGGGCGATTACAAGCTGCAGAGAGCCGGAATGATGCCCTATTGAATGAGCTCGGAGAGGCTCGTAGGGACCTCGAGGCTGCAAGATCACAAAGACAAGGAGGCCTCGGAGCTCTATGGGATCCGCTTCCAAGGGTACCGGTTCTCGATGTTCAAGGCAGCTTCGGAGTATTAGGAGGTCAACAACAGCCAGAATTACGAGGGGATACGGCAGGACTACAGCAAGGCCCTACAGTACCTCCTAACCCTCCAAGGCTTCTAGGAGATCTTCTTTCAGCTCCATCGGGTCCCTCAGTACAACCTCAAGAACCACGACCTACAATCCCGGACTTTGGAACGGCTGGTGCAATACCACAACCCCCTCCACTACCAGAGCCGCGAGGATTCATGAGATCCCTGTTGGGTCCTGCAAGGGCTCGCAGCGAGACACCACCACCCCGGACGACTACCGCTACAGCTACTGGACACGATGAGTCACCAGTTATGAATGCAGTGTTAAAGGGTGTTCAACAATTACAAGAACTACAGGCAGCAGCTATGACGAGAACCCAAACGCCCGCAGCTGAAGTTATTAAGCCTGGTACAACAACACTGGCACAGCTACCCGACCTTGTTCCAGGAGCAGAGACGGCGATGAAGTTCCAGGACTGGTTGGAACTAACCACGGCAGTGATGTGTGACGTTAGCGAGCAAAGTGGTTTGTGGTGGAGACAGGTGCTGGAAGAAGTCGAGAAAACATATACTCGCTGGTTGGCAAGCACGCCACTGGAGAGACTTAGCCTCGCGCCACAAGGCGACACCCTGGCCACAGACAGGTGGATGAGACTAAACGCGAGGGTCTCAGCGATGATTTTGGCATCTATGTCAAAGGATTTACAAGCCGATATGGTTGCTCACCGTATTTCTACCAGTACGGTAAGAATGCTTTACAGGCTCCATACCTTATTCCAGCCAGGGGGCAGCCATGAACGTGAAGATATTCTTCGTAAGCTCCAGAACCCAGCTGAGAATGCAGCCAACAACACCTTGAGTGAAGTGCTAAGAATACTGAGGGCATGGCCAAGGTGGATGACGAGGTGCTCCGCGCTACATATGACTCCTCCAGACTCCTCGGTGCTTGCAAGAGGTTTGAAGCTCCTTACGGGAGGCCACCTGGAGCAGTCACAAGATGCAGCCTTTCGGACAGCTATGGTGAGAACGAGTTTAAGGTTGGACGGACAGCCGCGGATGGAGGATGTGTATGCCTACCAGCGTCATCTACAGGCGGAAGTGGAGAATATGTTGGCAAGCAGACCAGCGGGAACTACGGCGACTCCTGGAACCGAGGCTCCGCGACTACGAGCCCTGGAAGGGGGTCAGCCCCAGAAGGACAAGGAGAAGAATGACAAGCAGAAGGAAAAGGGCTCTTCAGGGGAACTTTGCCGTTACTTCCTGCGCCCCCAGGGGTGTAAGCGGGGGGCTAAATGCTCCTTCGTTCATAGCATGTCTACGCTGGACCGGGAAACCAGGAATAAAAAGTGCTTGTTGTGCGGAGCTGAAGGACACCGCCAGAAGGACTGTGTGGTGGGAAAGTCCTCCAGATCAACCACAACCCCTACGTCGCCTACGAATAAGGACCAGAGACAGCTACAACCCAGCAACCCAGGCATATCTTCGGTCTCTACAACAACCCCCAACTCAACAGTTGATAGCAGCGCCTCGGGGACTATGAGCACGGTGCAAGGTGTTCCATGGACCTTGGAGAACCTCATACAAGCAGCGCAACAGGTTGTACAAAACCAAGGTACAGCAAGTGGTGGAGAAAGCTCACCAGAGAAGACTACCAAGCCGGCGCTACGCACTATGGTAGTGAAGGATGTGCGTATTTGCAGTGTCGGGTCATCTTCGGCGGCTTTGTTGGATTCGGGGGCAACACACTGTCTCAGGAATGCCTATGACTACCAGGAGTGGGAGGCCAGTGAGAGTGTTATGGTGCATTTGGCTGGGAATAATAAGCTTATTATGAAGCTGTCGAAATCAGGCTCTTTGTTGATGCCGCCCAGAACGACTTCCTCTACTACAACCGAAGCCTCTACAGGACAGACTATTGTACCCTTGGGCGAGCTTGTTCGAACCTTGGGGTATACGCTTATATGGGGCCCAGATGAGTGCTGTTTGGAGGACGCGATGGGAGTGCGCACAGCTTTGAACGTTTCTACAGGATGCCCTCAGCTATGCGAAGCAGCGGCATTGGCCTTGATATCCAAGTTGGAAGACAAGAAGCGTGAGCAGCTGGAGAATGAGACTTTGACAACGCTGGATGCAATCACTTTGGCTGCTGTTAACATAGGAGCTGGTGGGACTATGTTCAGGAGTATGCCGAGTCGGGCGATAAGGAGGCGGGCCTACGAGCACTGCGTGATGCCCCGTTCCTACAGGGCCTCCCAGGGGAAAGCCTAGGAGGTATGGTGCAAGATGGCATTCACGAGCAGGGGTGGGACCTCATGAAGAAGGTGGATTTCTTGTCTAGGGCGCAAAAGAGGAGGATGTGGACAGCCAAAAAGTGGGTGGTGCATGTGTTTGCTGGGAACCCGGGCCACTACCAGGTGTTTCGTTTGGACGAAGGCGATACTATGGTGATCGAGTTGGATGTCGACCGCAACAAGGCGCATGACTTGACGCGAGACCCAACATGGAGGTTGCTGTTGTGGGGAGCCATGAATGGGAAGATTGACGCGGTGATTGGGGGTCCTCCAGGGCGCAGCGGTCTACCTACTCTGGACCAACAGGCGTCTAAGCAGGATCTGAGAAATTTGGCGTTGATCGCTCGAATGCTGTGGCTCTATGTGATCTCGGAAGCTGCAAGGCAAACAAGAGCTGCGTCAATGAGGCTGAAGGGGAGGCCGGTGGCGTTTGCATTGGAGCACCCTGCGGAGGAAGCCTACAACGGGCAACGGAGGTCTATATCGTTGTGGTCGTCGCGGTTGTGGAAGGATTTTGAGGTGTCTATGGGAATGAGCAAAGCTACGTTTGATCAAGGAGCAATGGGGGCATCTACGAAATCCACTACAACTTTAGGCACCAATGTCTACTACTTGATGGGCCTGGATGGAGTACGCGTGGATGAAGTCCAGCCTGAGCAGCAAGGGCGGAGACCTGTTACATCGGTATGGGCAAATGGGCTGGTTCAAGCAATGGTTCTGGGACTACAGCTATGGAAAAGGAACCCAAGAATTATGCCATCGATATCTACAATGAGCGCTGCCCAGTGGAAAGCCCACGTGGATTCAGGTCATGCCGAATACCGCCGAGATTGCTTAACATGTGTTATGTCCAGAGGAACAGGAAAGAGGCACGGCCGGGTCAGGCACCCAGACATGTTCACGCTGACCACCGATGTGGCCGGGCCAATAAAGCCAGGACTCGACCCGTCATCGAAGGGAGCAATGGGAAAAGGATTACGCTACTTCATGGTGGGCAAGTTCACACTACCGCGGGAGTATGTAAAGGGCTACACAGGTCGAGAACCACCACGTGACGATGGAATGGATGCAGATACGCAAAAGGGCAGTTCTGGAAACCCAGGTGGCAAGGAACTCGCTGAACCTTCTCAACTACCACCACGTGAAGAAGAGGAGGAGGTTGAGGAGGAGATGTCTGCATCACCTCATGGGGAAGTTGGCAAGGAACTCGCTGAACCTTCTCGACTACCACCACGTGAAGAAGAGGAGGGAGTTGAGGAGGAGGACGATCAGAATAGAAAAGATAAAGTTAGTGGCGAGGAACTTGCTGAACCTTCTCGACTACCACCACGTGAAGAAGAGGATCCGTTTTTATTTGATGAAGATGAGCCGGGTGAGCAGGGTCATATATTTTATGATGAAGATGAGCCGGGTGAGCAGGGTCATGCGGAGTCCAGAATCCTTCCACCAGGCGATGGCTACAGGGAGTTTGTGGGAAGCACTATGGAGCAGCGGCAGGAGTACCGTGAGGAAGAAGACAGTTTGTATTGTCCAAGCGAGGTCCCGGAGGAGGAGGAGCTTCAAGAAGACCTGGACACAGACGCCAACAAGGAAGCAAAGGTGATTCAGGACTGCGAGGCCCCGGAGGCAACAGTACTTCTCTTCGCAAGGGCTATGAAGGACAATTCTACAGCCTCGGTGAAAGCAGCTATACAAGAAATAGTGCTCTACTTGGACAGCCACGGACTACCTGTGTACCGTCATCACGCCGATCGTGGTGAAACCTACAGCCATGGTATTCGCAATTGGCTACGGGAGAAAGGGATAAGAGCAACCTGGGCCGAAGCGGGAGTACCTCAAGGTAACGGTCGTGCAGAGTCCACCGTAAGGTGGATAAAAGACAAAGCTAGAACGCTATTGATGAGCGCGCGGTTGCCAATCAAGTTATGGCCGACGGCAGTCGAAACAGCGGCAGCTATGCAGCGAGCTCGGATTTTGCAATGGCGAAGCAAGCTTGCTGCCCCGTACGGGGCTACCGTTCACATCAAGAAGAAGGTGTTCGACTCACAAGGCCCGAGGCGCCGCGAGAAAGCATTCGAATCCCGATGGCGGGAGGGAAAGTACATGGGATTGAGCAACTTGATGGAGGACGGACATGTGATCTATGTCCCGGAAAGCCACGATGAGAAGGAAAAGTTTTTCCACACGTTCCACCTCAGAGCAGGCCTACACGACCCAGGTCCACCAGGGCAAGAGGTTGTTCTGAGCGAACCACCGAAACCAAAAAGAAGGCTTCCTGTCAAGACGCCGGGGAAGGATGTGGAGATGAGGGTGCTGAACTTACCAAGGGATGAGTTGAAGGCTTACGTGAGCCAGCGAGCCGAGGAAATCCTACATCAATGGTGCTACAGGGAGGCGCTTGACTTTGTGGATGAGCTAGCAGAGGCGAAGTTCTTTGAGGACAAGAAGTTCGGCATATGGAGACATGGTGGAGCAGTGGGATGGACGGTGGCTTTCAATGAGTTTCCAAACGTGGCAAGAATACTAGCTGGCCTGATTTTGGAGGTCAACCCGGAAGCAACATTTACAGCTATAACGGTTGCCTATAACATGGATCGAGGGCAACATCGTGACAGCAACAACGACGAAAAGGCCTGCAACTACCTTCTGCCAGTGCGTTTACCAAAGGTGGGTGGTGAATTGTGGGTGGAGTTGAGTTCAGGTGATGAACTTCGAGGAGTGGTTTTGGATAGAGAAGATGAAAAAGGCGTCAAACGATATGGACAAGGGCTACAGTTCACCAAGGACGTCATCACCACGTTTAGTCCGCGGAAACTACACGAAGTTCTACCCTGGGAGGGAACGCGAAGTATGATCATCGCCTACACCCCGCAAGCCATGGGAAAAATCACGCAGGAGATGGTGATGAAGTTGGAGGCCCATGGATATGCGGTCCCCATTTCTCAGCTACCGGAGTACTTTCTACGAAGCGAAGAAGCTCAGTATGTGGTCCAGGCGGCAGCTACAGCGAGCGTCGAGGAGGAGATGGGAAACCACGTTGAGGAGGAGCACGGAGACTACGTCGAGGAGGGCCCGGATGGAGAGGAGGAATGGGATATGTACTTGCAGGCGGAGGAAGGGATGGTCAAGCTTCGGCCGGAAGTACAAGCTCAGCTACGTCCATGCGCAGCAAAGGTGGGGGTTAACTATACCCCGGACATCGAGCGGGTGATTGGTGATTTGTCGTCACCACTGGAAGTGACGCACACAGTGGATCCTCGAGATGCAATGGCAAACCTACAGCTGTGGAAGGAGGCGATCGAAAAGGAGTTCAAGGCGGTGGAAGTAGCAATAACGCGCTTACGGGTGGGTACTCGAGAGCGGGAGAGATGGCTACGAAACCCAAAGGCCCAAAATCTTCCAACCAAGCTGGTATTTACAGTCAAACCGAACCCGAAGGCCAAGTTAGAAGATCGCTCTACATGGGTCAAACGCAAGGCAAGATTGGTGGTGTGTGGCAATTACGCAGCCTCGGAAGCAATGTCGCTCTACACGGAGGCGGCACCATCTGAAGCAGTTCGCACTGCTTTGGTGATAGCAAGGCGAAGGTCCTGGGCAGTTGGGGTTATCGATATAGTATGCGTTTTTGAGAACGCCTATTGGAGCCCATCGTGACGACCCAGTTATTATTGCCACCCCACCTCGCCTTTTGCAACAACTTGACCTTATTGAAAATCAAGAATTATGGGGCCTGGTTCGGGCTTTGTATGGGTTGAGGCAGTCCCCGGTTTTATGGGCACGATATCGAGACAGTCAGATGATGGGAATGCAACCAATGGATGGCTTGGTTATGTCGCGTGGACGAACTATCACGAGTTGGTGGTCAGTGCGCGACAAACATGGGAGCCTCACTGCAGTGATTCTCATTTACGTCGACGATTACCTCATACTGGGACCGCCGGAAGTGATCAAGAGTCTGACGGCTATGATCCAAAGAGAGTGGGAAACTTCAGAGCTCAGTATATTGTCAGAAAGGAATCCTATAAAGTTCTTGGGAATGGAACTGACCTTATGCGAGGAAGACATCTACGTGAGCCAGCAAGGTTACATTGAAGAATTATTACGCTCTCACCAGCTTTCGGCGGGTGAGCAAAGCCGTATACCCGCTGGAAGGGACGAGGCTGTCCATGACCTGTTGCCAAGTGATGTTGAGCCGAGTGATGACTTGATACATAGGGCACAGCAGGTTACAGGGGAGCTGCTTTGGTTATCACAGCGCTCCCGCCCAGATCTAAGCTTTGCTTGTTGCATACTCTCGACTATGACGACAAAGGCACCAGCCCGGGTTATTGCAATGGCAACGAAGATGTTGAAATATGTCAACTACACCAAAGGCTACCACCTGAAGATCAATGCGATTGGGAACAACCTGACCCTATTCCCAGATGCAGCCTACGCTCCGAATGGCAATCGGAGCCAGACAGGTTGGGTTGTGGTATACGCAGGCACGCCAGTGCTATGGCGGAGTTCCCGCCAACCGACAATGGCTTTGAGCTCTGCAGAAGCAGAGTTGACCGCTATTTTGGAGGGCAGTACTGCCATGCTGGGGGTGGAAGCAATGCTGCGCGACATGGATGAGTTCGTTGAAGAAAAGGTTGTCGGCTCGGATTCGATTAGCGCTTTGTCACTGTCGGCAGGAACGGGGAGCTGGAGGACAAGGCATCTCAGAATAAAAGCTGGGTGGTTGCAGGAAGCTATCAGCAATCAGACTATACGACCAGTACATGTGCCAGGGGTGCGACAACCAGCTGACCTGCTTACAAAGGCGCTATCAGGTGAGCGGATAAGGGCGCTATTGACTTTGTGGGGTATAAGTGAGCCAAGGCAGCAGGCTACTACCTCGCGATCCCCAACGGCGTCTACAGCGGCTGCAAGGGCTCTAGTGGCAATGATATGTTGTATTATGATGGTTACAGTCGAAGCCCAGGATGGGGCACGGGACATCCAGATAGACTGGGACGTGGCAGGTATTTGCATGGTCCTATTGATGATTCTGGGTGCGTTGATGATGTGGGAAGGGCTCAAGTGGGGACTTCTGATGGCCTACCAGGAGTGGACCCCAGGTGCTTCAGCGAGGAAGTTGAGGAGATTAAAGCGGCTTCGCGATGCAACCTCGTTGGCGATAGAGCGAGAGCTACAGAGGTTGAGCAAGGATACTACAGGATCTTCGGCAGCGAGCTCGCGAGAAGGCGCACCTACGACCCCAAGGAGAAGATCCCCATGGGATCCAACACCTACGACGCCAGCTACGCCTACAGAGCCATTAGGAAGCCCTTCCAGGCTTCCAATCATGACAGCCTCCCCGGGAACAAGAGTTGCCGAAGAGTCTACACAGACAACTCACGATGTGGTTGACGAGGACCTGGAGCGAGTCTGTATAGACACCGTGGGACTTATGCGATGCGAAGAGATAAGGCAGGCGCTGCGAATGTTGGGTCTGCACACCAGTGGGCTAAAGGATGATATTACGCGGCGGCTTGCGAGTGAGTTGGTTGCGAGGGTCCATGGACCACAAGGACCAACCGTCAAGCAGCTGAAATACCTTTTGTGGCTCTGGCGAAACAGGGACTTGCAAGGAAAAACCTTGCTAACCTGGGCACAGTTAGAGAACCGTGCCGATGCGTCAAGAACTATACACCGCTGGAAGTCTCTTTAAACAGTGGCACAATCCGCCTTACGGCAGTTGTGAGGAGGAGTGCAGAAGAGCAGGTCAGAGGTGTTCACAAAAGTGTATACCACTCGCATATTGGCCCGAGGGAAGGCTACGAAGCAAGAAACCCTTGTGCCAGTCTTTTTCAGTTATGCAGTTGCACACGAGGAAACACGGCTGGAACTCCTTTGTACATGCACCCAAGCCAGGCTCGTGAAATATTCCGACTGCAGAGCTACACAGTTACAATCAGGTCCTTTAGAGAAAAAAGGGAGTGTGATCCAGCAGTGCCGCCATGTATTAAGATTGTGGGAGCTCGACGGCATTTGAGCCGAAGGTTAGCCTCCTGCTTTCTGCAGGTTTAGGGTTTAGGGGTTTAGGGGTTTAGGGTTTAGGGGTGTAGGGGTTTAGGGGTTTCAGGGTTTAGGGTTTAGGGCTGTGGGGGTTTAAGGTTTTCGTGTTTTCAATGGTTGGCTTTTGCTAGGCTAGTTGCGGCTAGTTAATGAATTGCAGAAGATATGCATTCTTAGAACTTTCGAGGGGTCTAGGGTTTAAGGTCTAGGAAGGGCTTACTTGGGACTTAGGGTTCAGGCCACGCCAGATGCCATCCTTGTTGTAACTTGTACCAAGGCCTCTGCTACACTCCGAACTGCCCTAAACCCCAAATCATTGCCCGTCGGCGCCAGGCCTCCGCTGGCACGGATGCTCAGAGAGTCAACGCTGCACCAACCACGGTGTGCACTCGCTCCATCTCTCCCGAAACCCCAAACCCTAAAGCCCTAAACCCTAAAGCCCAAAACCCTAAAGCCCAAACCCCTAAAGCCCTAAACCCTAAACCCCTAAACCCCTAAGCCCTAAACCGAGCTCTGCAAGGATGGCTTCCTGTGCAGGGTCTAGGTAAACCCTAAACTGTAAACCGGAATCAGGGCTTGGGAGAGAGGTTTTTTTGGGAGCTTTGTTAAAGATCTGTTGTGAGAATGGGACTTCGTGCGCTCAAGTTTAGCAGCTTCGGAGGATCAGACCGCAAGGGGGTTAGGGTCCCAGAGTAGAGCTTCGCATTCTGGAGCAAGTATAAGTATATGGGAGTTTCCGAAAATAGGGGGTAGCTTATTTAGGGGGTTCTTATAATAAGGATCCTACAATTTAGGGTACTGTATTAGGATCCCCTATTTGCGGAAACCCCCCATATTGCACAAGATAGGTCCAAAGGAGTTCTATAGGACCGATGGTCGTTTTTGAAAGTCTGACAATCAGGCTAGTTTAGGGCTTAGGGTTTAGGCGCTGCGCGCTCACTCCCATGTCCGTACCCGAATGCGGCATTTGTAGGAAACAAGGGCTCCCTCAGATAGCCTAAACCTGAACCCCACAACCTTACTAATTTGCACAGCAGGATATAGCCTAAAACCTTAAACTCCTAAACCCTCAACCTTAAGCCCTAAACCCTAATTTACATAGCAGGATCCTCACCAGAAGGACCTCTAAGAGGATCCCCACCCAGTCTGTGGCCCCGGGCTACACTCCCCGCGAAGCTTCCACTCTGTACGGCAAAGCCAGCCGCCCAATAGCCTCCGGCATGTGGTTGCGTAAAGGGGCCATAATCATTAGACTGGGGTACTTGGAGCATATTCTAGACCTACTATACGGACTAGAGCTATTTTAATAGATCTAGTTGTATGTGTGTGTGTGTATATATATATATAGAATAGATAGAAAGATAGATAGATAGATAGATAGACAGATAGATAGATAGATAGATAGATCGATAGATAGATAGATAGATAGATAGATAGGGATGAGGAGTTGATTGTTTTCAACTGGTTCAAACTCTTTCGTACTTGTATTGTGGTTTTGGGCTTGGGGCTCAGGGTAACAAGGTATTACCTGCAGTCTCCATTGTCGTTCCTTTTGGGGGTTACCTCATACGGTCCTAAACGCAAAATTATGGGTTCAACCCCCCAGAAGGAACTACAATGGAGACTATGCGTATGAGCCCTAAACCCTAAACCCTAATAACTGCTGATGATGGTTGGGAGGAGCTTGGGAACAAAGGTTTCAGACATGTATACATATTCTACGTGTTCGGGGTTTGGGGCCCTCATGGTTTGGAACTCCTGCAGCGCTGTCGTTTATATTTCCAATTTTGCCGTTACATACAATGTATGCTATACCTTGTAGACATATAGATAGTTAGATAGATAGATAGATAGATAGAGTATACATATATATATATATGCTCACCCC
>CAJNJA010079219.1:263-21139 GCA_905231915.1 Symbiodinium necroappetens
GAATATACCTTACATGATAGGGGCCTGAATACTATGATTTAAGGTATATTCGCTTAATTAAGGGGTATTGGGGTCTCTGGGCTCAAGCCCTAAGAAAGTCTCAAAACCCCAGTAGAAAGCAACACTTCCATAGGCTCCCCGACGGCAGCTGTTCAGGGTTTAGGGTTTAGGGTACCTAAACCCTCGGACCCCGTTCAAGAGGGTTTCAAGTTGAGTTCGATAGCCTCAACTCTAGCACCCTTTAACACCAGCGCCCTTATAGAAGACTAACCGTGGTAATCCTTAAAAAACACTTCTCACAGCAGCCTTTATAGCCCCTTCATAGTACGCGTGAGCCTTTCCGAGCGATATGCTGGACGAGCCGGCGAGCTGCTGGCTGCTGGGGACGGCACGCGCCAGGCTTACGGGATGTTCGTTTGCGGCGCCCGGGCACTGCCAAGACGTGCTGGACGCAGCGAAGGCGACGGTCAGTGGCCCCGTCATCACGGCGGTCGGAAACGTGAACGACGCAGCAGGCTCCGATTGCCTCGCGACCATTCTCGAGGTTGAGTCACACCGTGTGCTGGTCTCCGGAGTGGTGCCTGAGACCAGCATCTCGGAGCGTGCTTTGGCGACGGCCCGCCTCAACGGTCAGTTTCTGTCTCTGATGGCGGACTACACTCCGTTCTTCGGTCCCGGGTGGCAGCTGGTGAGCCTCCGAAAGGCAGTTGGCGAGGCTCGGCCTGAGGCCCGTCCTTCCACCGGACAGATGCTGGCGTGAACAGCAAGAAAGAAGGACCTTGAGCCGTTCCCCTCCAACCCTCAAACTATCTCTTATCAGCATTCAAGAATCGCCTTCAGAGTACGCCTGCAAGAGCTCTTCCTTGCAGCCCCAAAGCTCCAAAAAAAAATAACGAAGCCCTAGAACCTAAACCCCTAAACCCCTAAACCCTAAACCCTTAATCCCTAAAACCCTATAAACCCTAAACCCTCAACCCCTAAACCACTAAAGCCCTATAAACCCTAAACCCTCAACCCCTAAACCCGGCGCCATCCGAACCGCAAAGCAGGCTCTGGAGTTCATGCACGAGCAGTCCATGATGCATTGCGACATCAAGGTCGGATGGTTTGTTTTAGGGCTCTTAAGGCTTTTGGGGATTTTTAAGGGGCCTTACGGCTTTGGGGGGTTGTTAAGGGTTCTTAAGGTTTTTTGGGATTTTAGGGGTTCTTAAGATTTTTTGGGGTTTTTAAGGGTTCTTAAGACTTTTGTATGATGCTGATGAGGGGTTCCATAAAGGTTCTTTTGGGGGTTCTGTACCTATTCTTCAAGAGGCGGGTTTAGGTTTCGTTTCGGGCGGTCACTAGGGAACTCCGTATAATGTCCAAATGCCATTCAATAAAGGGTTCTGGAAACCGCGAAAGAGAGTTATGAGTGCAGAGGTTCGAAAGTCGGTTTGAATCTGTGCGAAGCAACGGAGGGGAAGGAAGTCCCCTGGTTTCAATGATTTCATGAATGCGTCGAAGACCGTGACTCAGCACGGACGAACTAGTCGCGAGGCAAGACCCTCCGAACCACCAGCCCGGTCCTCGTGGTGGTCGGTCTAGTGCTGAGAGGACATCCGACGGCGAGACCAAAGTCGTTGCTATCACTATCGAAGTCGGGTCTCGCTTGAGCTGGCGCTGTCTCCTCCTGATGCCCGTGGAGTAGGTGCTAAGATGCCGACATGTTCGCCAGAAATGGCAGGGGCCCGTGCTTCGGATATGTTTCTGTGAGTCTCCTCAGGAGCTTCGGAGATGAACATCTGTTTGACGACCCTCGAAGACTAGGCTAGCTGCCAAACGCTCCGACTCAGGCTTTGCTCTGGGGATGGAGAGGGGATACGAGAACTGCGGACTATGCCCGAGCAAGGATCTTGAAGATCGCGCCGACACCCGTCGAAGATGCAGCAAGGGTTGGGGACGTGATGAATCCCTACAGGAACGCTGAAATTCTGGTGTAACAAAGCCCATAATTCAGGATTAGGTTGAAGAAGCTCTCTGGATGCTAAAGTCATGCTGCTGGACTCGCCTCCTCAGAAGTCCTGAGACGTCGCTGCCTAAGGAAGAATACTAGACATTAAACCCGAACCAGCCCACACCCGTTCAAGGCTTTCGAAGAACTTAGAACTCCATCACGCAGCCTGCTAAGCTTTGTGGCTTCTCGTGAGGAAAGCCTTTGACGTTGGACTTGCAAACCTGCTTAGTAGCTGAATGACTACGCTTTAAACTTTTTGGGACAAGATGATCCCTTATAGAACTGAAAGTGTACCCTTTTGCTCATGAGCTCAGCAACTAAGCGTGCAAAGCCCTTCGACAAGGCAATCACGGGGTCCCCGCGAAGAAACTTTGGCCCCGAAACCCCCAAACCCTAAACCCCAAACATGCACACAAAAAAAGCAGCACGAGCATCGCTTTTGTGCAACACTGGCAAGAAGAAGAGCAGCATGTGTACCAAGCATAGCCTCAACCAGGAGGCCCTTCAAGCACAAGAATCGAAAGCGGAGGAAGAAGAGGAAGAAGACTGATGGAACTGAACCAAGCATAGCTTCATCCCGGAGCCCCACAATGTCCTAAACCCAACATAGCATTCGAGAACAAGCCGAATGTAGGCTCAACCCTAACATACGAAAGCCCTCAGACCCAAACCTTGAGCATTCAACCAACCGTGGGACCCTGGGACATTCCAAAAATCAGGAGCCCAACATGATGATCCGAAATTCTGAACTTTAAGCCCTTCAATCCCCGCAAGAATCAGGAGCCCAACGTTAGGATCCGAAGTCCCAACCCGCAACCCTAAACCCCAGTGGGACCGCGGTTCCAAATGTCAGGAGCCCAACATTATGATCAAGTCACGGGACTTCCGGCAGCCCGAGGCGAAATCGACAGCGTAGCAGGGTGCTTAGGGTCTTAGGGTTTAGGGAATTCAGGGTTTAAAACCCTAAACCCTAAACCCTTGGGGTTTAGGGGGTTTAGGGGTTGGTCCGGTTGGTAGTTCACTAACCTTTCCTTTGGAAATGTGGGTTTAGGGTGTGTTTTAGGGTTTAGGGGTTTTAAGGGGTTGGTAGTTTTAGGAGGTTTCCTTTAGGGGGATTGCAGGGGTTTGCAGGGTTATCTTATATAGACATAGAGAATCGCGACCTATAGTATTGCTATTTTCCCCCGAAAACCTGTTCTAATTAATGTCACTATATTTGTTTGGATGTAGGGCTCGAGGGTTTCAGGGTTTCGGGGGTTGGGGTCCCGCGCTTTAGGTGTTTAGCGGGTTGAGAGGTTCAGGATTCAGGTTTTAAGGTTCGGAAGTTACTGGTTTAGGGTACCGAGGGTGTAGGACTCACAGGTTTACCGGCTTTTTGTTTTGACCTTAGGAGTTTAGAGGTGGAAGGGGCTTAGGGTTGTCACAAGGTCAGGGCTTTTGGGAATCCGACGCCAGGCGTGTGTTCGCTTTTGGGGCTCACTATGTGGGTAGTTCTCTAAATTAGGCTCCCATTTAGGGCCAGTTTTATAACGGTGCCGTACTACATTGGGGACCTGAAAGGGGACCGGTTCGGTGAAGAGAACATCCATTTTGCGGTTTAGGGTCGGGATTTAGGGATTTTGTGTTCAGGCGTTTGGGGGTTTAGGGATTTAGGGGTTTAGGGATTTAGGGGTGTAGCGATTTAGGGGTTTAGGAATTTAGGGGTTTAGGGGTTTAGGGGAGTTTAAGGATTTAGGGGTTTAGGGATTTAGGGGTGTAGCGATTTAGTGGTTTAGGGGAGTTTGGGGATGTGCAGGGTTTAGGGATTTAGGGTTTAGGGTTTAGGCGGCTCGGGGCTATCAGGAGCTTTGCAAGAGCCTAGCCTCTGTTCTCTCTTTCGTCCCTCCGACAATGTGCACAGAGCCTCTGCCGCATCAGAAATCTGGCAAGCCGAGTCGTCAGAAATGAATGCTGCATTTGCTGTGTCCTCCTTCCCGTGGGCACCTTACATGTGATCCGACTCAAGGGAGCAGTCCCTCAGGACCTGATCAAAGTCGGCTGTCACGAAGCCCCGACTCATGTTTTGTCATTCTTGTGTGCTGTTGTGCCCTTTTGTCTCGTCCTTTGGTCGAGGCGGCAAAGCTTCAGGGGTCTTGGCCTTCAGTTAGTAGCAGAATGAGTGCACTTCGGTTGATGGTATAAATCCTGCATGACCCATAGCAAGGAATATACCATAATTCCCATAGCTCAGGGTCTCTACAAAGGTAGTGCAGGATTTATATCATCAACAGTATTTACACGTTTTTGGCGGAAACCGTAGGCTAATCCCCTCTAGAACTGAAAGCTTGAAACTTCTTGGGGCCGTATGAACTCAGCATCTAAGTTTAGTAGGAGTTTAGAGGATGGGGTAGAGCGATTGGTAGTTTCGGGTTCCGGGTGTGCGGATTCTGGAGTTCAGATTTTAATTTAGCGTTTTAGAGTGGGGTGTCCCACATATACTGTTGATGATGCAATTCATTCATTACCTTGAGGACTCTAAACTACGGGAATAATGGTCTATTCCTTATTATGGTTAAGGCAGGATTTATATCATCAACCGTATCTTGCAACCTTGACGGACAATCAAAGCTGGTTTAGGTCTGCACCTCATCTCCTGCCACGTCGCTCTTGGGTTCCGGCTTTGCTGAAGAGAATTTCCCATGAGGGCATTCAGCGTTGGCGCTCTTTGTCAACGTTTGCGCGGGAATGATGCGTCCTGGCACACACACCCTAAACACTAAACCCCTCCCAACCCTAAAACCGTTCTCCTTCGGCTTCTCTCTGCATTTCTTGAGATTTTGTGCGGGTACCAGCCTCAGGCAGCCGGGGCCTGGTTGTATGTATCGGAAATGGTAGAAGAGACTCCGAAGATGTAGAGGGAACCTTGTAAAGACTCCCCAAAACAGAGCTCCGAGCCCTAACCGAAATACCGGAAACCCGGGGTTGAAGGCACCCCCGAAGCTGAAGAACTCTTCAGCTCCTGAACCCGGGATCCCCTCCTGCGTTTAGCTGCTTTAAGCACCGTAATAACTGAACAGAATTCAGTCATCCTTACTGCTTACCTTCAGGACCAAACGACAACCCTACACTGCCCTACACCCTCGGTTCTTAAGGTACGCCTTGCCCGCCATGAGCACCCTCCCGGAAGCCCTAAACCCTAAACGCTTTAAGCTCTAAACCCCAAGCCATAAAACCTTTATAGAAACCCTGTAGAGGAACCATTTAGAGGAACCCTAAAATCCCTGCAGCTTCACCACCGGAGGTGGTCGTCATCGATTTCGGCGTTTGCAGGGCCATGGTCACGGCACCAAACGGACTTGTGCTCAGTAGGGACGGGCTGTCTTCCACTCGAAGATGTTCACGAGCTTCAAGCTCGTACTTGTGACCAGTATCCTTTCACCCCTTTGCCTCCCTCCCTCCCTCCCTCTCTCTCTCTGTCTCTCTCTCTCTCGCTCTCTCGCTCTCTCATGCGTGTGCTGCTAGACTAGACCCAATAGCTAAGCCCTGATCCTTAAACCCATAGTTCAGCGAAGCTCGATCGCGCTCCGTCTGAGGCCCAAGCTCCATGTTCAGCACGATCAGGCTATAAGGAGTCTTTGCACTTCATGCAAGCCAGCCCAGCGCCGCCGTAGCCGTCGTCGTAGTAATGGGCCAGGTAAATCAAGAAGGGGCCTTTGTGATAACAGCAGGTCTTCTAGGGAGAACTGTTGTATAGTTCGTACAAAGAGCAAATTATTGCCTCTAACTCCTAGGGCAACGATGTTCGGCGCCCGTCTCGTCGCCCTTGCCGCTGTTTGGCTGCTCCCTGCCGGTGCACCCCCGGCCCCGGAGGACGAGTGCACACTCGAGCTGCAAAGTAACCTCACAGAGGACTGGGTGCTGGCACCGCAACGTTTGAAAACTCCGAGCCATAGCCCTTGGAGCCATCATAGAATCAAAAGCTGAGGCTTGTCAGGTAAGAACGTAGAGGCAGTGAAGTGCCTCAACATATTCCATACTACACATCCCCCTTATGCTAGCTTATCTACTGAGTAGGCCTGATCCCTAAATCCTAAACTTCAAAACCTTAGCTCTATACCCTACATCTTAAACACCTTAAATGATCCCTAGTGCCTTAAATTAACTCTAGTACCCTCAGAAGAATACAGGAAGTTTCCGGCAGCTGCAAGCCCGCTTGGGCGACTTCCCAAAAGCTGGCAGACTGTTTTCAGACATGCTCGCAGGCAGGGTTTAGGATTTAAGAGTCTCAAGTTGTTGATTATGGGCTTGGGTTTTTACACCCCAAACCCTACCCTTTCGCGGTTAAGGTTTAGGGTTTACGCTGGACGCCAAACTTCAGGCTCCGTTATTTGTCTCATCTTCTAAACACGTGTGGCTTTGGGTTTTGGGGCTTTTTGTGGTGGTTCGGATAAGCACCTTACCATTTGGGACCTATCTCAGGTTTAAGAAAGCTTAATGTAGCTCTCTCAGCAACAAGCCTGTTTCCTCGCGGACCCCAATATTCGGATCCATATCGCCATCCTTATTAGGGAGGCGGGTTGTCCTAGTTGCTCAAAGGCTTTGCTTCATTTGTCGGCATCTCGCTGTTCACCTGGAAGGTTTATGGGTAGCCGGACACGGTCAGAAGGGTTGCGAGGCTTTGCAGGTTGGGGGTTTAGGGAGCAGGGCAGGGGTTGCAGGTTTCCCTGTACTTCGAAGTAGAAGTACCTCACTTGTATTGCTGCATACACCCACCCATCCGAGCCTTCCACCGCAGGCGGCGTTGCTTGTGGAGCCCTTCTCAGCGCAGGGAAAATCAGCACAGGCCAGCCCCGAATCGGCATCTTGGCAGTGGAGTTTGAATTAAAATGACACTATATATAATACTAAAACAAGATACACTAAATACAATATAGCATAGAACAGTATAGTAAAATAGAAACAATAGAACAATATAGTATAAGATCGTGTAACAAATACATAATGTAGAGTATCATGTGAAGTTCATATATATAGTAACATGTTGTATTATAAAAATATGGTATAGCCTAATACCGTATAATAAAGCACAAGCTATCAAATCAATTTAGCAGCATAGTATAACTCAGGGTTTAGGGTTGGGGACCTTGAACATTTTCATTGCAGCTCGAGCCCAAAAGCCCCAATAGATAGCTTTGAGTCTCCTATCCAGATCTTGCAAAAGGCTGTGTGAAGTAGTCCTCTCTAAACCATATAGGTATCTTATAGGAGTACTCCTGGATTATTGGCTATTGGGCGTCCCCCGCCCCCTCCCCCCACCCCCCACCCCCGCCCAAAGCCCTCAAATCCTCTACCCTAAACGCTCCAAACCCTACACCGGACAAGCCAAGGCATCTCAACTGGGCGGCTGTGCTTGCCCGTCGATGAAAATCGACTGCAGCAAAGGGACCCATGAGTTTCCAAATGCCTGCAGCAACCGGTCTTGTTCATATGGGGGGGGGGGGACCTTAATGCTTAGAAGAGGACTCCTTTAAAGGGATCTATAAGGGCTCGATTAGGGATATATTGTATGGTGGCCTTGATGATTAGGATGGAGTTTTGGGGGCCCGTTATACGATGCTTATGCTAAGGGGGCCCCGAAAGAGTATTGGTAACTATTAAGGCCCCTATACTACTCAGGAACTCTAGGAGTCCAGATAACCTGAACAGGGTTCCATTAAGCGTTCCTTTAAGGGGTTACTACAAGCGCTTAATCTAGAAGCCTACCATACTTTCACTAGGGTCCCATAGGGCTCCGTACTGTACGGAATAGTATCAGATATCCCACAACACTATGAATTTTTTTAGACTACGATATTCGGAGCTTATAGGAGTTCATCGAACTGTCTTGGAGAGTTCTCGATGTTTCTGGTTTAGGAACCTACAAGACTGCATAAAACTATGCCATGGGGTTTCTCGATGGCTCCAGGAAGTTCAGTTGGGTCATGGGTGTTTCTTGTTCGTTCGCTTTTGCAGCGTTGCGTTAAGCTTACTGCAATGGGGCCAAGTCGTAAAGATCCTGCTCTGTGCACTAGTATAAGTTAAGTTGAAGTCGTTAACAAGTATTCAGGCACTTCCAAGACGCTCCTCCATGATCCTGACAAGCCCGATGAGGAGCCGAGCCTTGCCGAGTGTTTAAAGGTGAGTCTTCGAAGTGGTTGCGACGCAGAGTTCCGTAATGCTTTGTAGGCAGTCTTAGTATTCTAGTTTGTAAGATTTGGAATGTTTTGCGGCTGAACCCTTTAAAGCAAAAACTGCCGAAAGTCATTGATTCATGAACTGGACAGCTCAGTGCTGGTAGCTATTTCGTCGCGTTCTACGCGTTCAGCAAGAAGGGCACGGATCAGACCGAGACGGTAGTGGAAACAAGGCTGGTGACCACACTTCAAGACACCAACTCAACCGTCTGCTCGGGAACCTACAAGGCACGGTTGAGGTCTTTAGGGCTTCGGAGTTGAAAGTCTACTTGTAGCCCCAAACACCTAGCTTCATAGGTTTTTACCTAATGGGTTTTTACCTAGCTTCATAGGTTTTTTTGGTGCTACATTTCAAGAGCCTTAACTTCAGTTTCGGCGCGACATTTTCTCAAGTTACTAGCTGCTACGGATCTTCAACTGACCCGAAGAACTCAAGGACTTGAAACCCAAAGAAGCTGCGAAGACTCCAAATTCAAGGAAGTAGTTATTCCCAAAAAGCTACTATGAACAGTCAATTATGAAGTTGTTACTATGGTTATTATAACAGTTAGTACGAAAAGCTAGTGCTAATCGCTTGCACTGACAGATAATGCTAGTAGCTATTATTACTATGCCTGGCTATCAAGAGCCATGTGCCTGAGGTAACCAAGGGGCGCTGTTTCGGCATCGACGTCACCAAACCTGAGCACATTCCTGCAGAGGCTCCACCACCTCCGCCAGAGCGAGACGGCATGCCTGGGCCTTTTCCCACACTGGACGACGAAGGCAAGACCATCGAGGCAACCACCACCACGACCACGACGGCTCCATCACCTTCCAAGGGCAACCACGGCCATGTTGGATGGATCGTCGCTGCGGCCGATGGGCTCCCCCATAGTACCCTTCTTCCTTCTTTGCGTTGGCGCTCCCTTCTGAACATCAGCTTTAGAAACAAACCCAAAACTATGATCCTGCAACCCGAAAATATAGGGAATATGGGGATCGGATGCCATCCCCTTATAGTCCTTTTGTAAGGATACCGAATGATCCCTAAGACCCTAGCCTAGTTATTCAGGCCCCCACCCTAAAACCCCAAAACCCTAAGCCCTAAATCCCCAAAACCCTTAAATCCCAAAAGCCTAAACCCCCAAAACCCTAAAACCCTAAACCCCGAATATCCTAAAATCCGTAAACGCTAAAAACCCCTAAACCCAAAACCCCTTAACTCCAGGCCCTGCCTAGGTCGTGGTTCTTCTGGTGCTGGCCGCCCTGTACCTCCGCCACCAGCGAGTCAAAGGAGCTCGCAGGCGGCTTCAGGAGCCTAACGAGACGCTGGGCTTCATATAGGGGCCTTTAACAGGATTTAGGGCTTGGGGGTTTTAGGGCTTAGGGTTTAGGGTTTTGGGCTTAGGGCTTTGGGTTTAGAGTTTTGGGTTTAGGGTGTAGGGCTTAGGGTTTAGAGGCCTGTATCATTACCCACCACCAAGCTTGATGATATAAATCCTGCATCACCCAAATACGGAATATGCCAGAATTCCCGCAGTTTAGGGTTTCTTTGTATTGAAGGGATCTACTTAGTTCTCCAATACCCAACCTCTACGCTTTTGGGGTTCTTAGAATTTAGTAATCTGAAGTTTAACCATGTATGTCCCTGGCTTACTATTGGGGAAGTTAGAATTATAGGGGCCTTAAAAATTGCCTATACTATATTGGGGGGTGTTCCATGTTATAATCGTAGTAGAATGGGCCCCAAAACCCTATTCTAATGATTTAGGCCCCGATGCGCGTTTAGCAGTATAGGCTTCCAAATAAGGCCCACCACGATTTAGGGTTTCATAATATAATATGATATATTCTATACATTATATTATGATATGTTATAATATGTTAGAAACATAATATGATAGGATATCCTGTCATGCCACATAGTTTAATTTAGTTAGGGTCCAGGGTTTAGGGTTTAGGGTCTGGGTAGTTAAGGGCCGACCTTCATGTAGGGGACGGAAAACTTCTTTATTGTTACACGTGTAAGAGAATTTGCCCCAAAACCCTAGTCTATCTATTCAGTGGCTTAGATGGGGCCAAGAAAGGCACCTAAACAGAAGGATCCTAGCTTTGGTGTATAAGGGTGCCTATCAGAAATCATGCTCTCGCAGCTAAGCTTACACTTCGTGTCGGGCTGGAGGATCGGATTGCAGGGCTTAGCGGTTTAGGGGCTTGATTGAAAACGCTTGAGCCTTGATTGTTTGAGGGTAAGCCCCAAACCCGAAACCCTGCAACCTCAACCCCTAAACCCCCTCAACCCCCAAACCCCCGAAACCCTAAACCCCGAGCCCTTCTTAACGAAGGATGGAGATGAACAGCACCTTCAACCAGTTCTGAGCAGCTCGAGACATCTCAAAGAAAGGGCCACCGATGGGGCGTGGGGAAAAGGTTTCTGGTGCTCTTCTTAGCACTTACAAACCGACCCCTGGGAGGATCCAGTAACCCGTAAACCCTAAACCCCTAAACCCTAAACCCCTGAACCCTAAACCCTAAACGCCTGAACCCTAAACCCTAAACCCCTGAACCCTAAACCCCTAAACCCCTAAACCCAATAACCCGTAAACCCTAAACCCCTGAACCCTAAACCAACAAAGTAGATCCCTTTAAGTCCGGGTGGTGAAGTTTTGTTGGGACAGGTTCTAAGAGGATTCTCCAGGGCTCTATTCGGATTTGATAGGGCTCCCAGACGGATGATTCTTATTATTATTACTATTATTATTATTACTATTGTTACTATTACTATTACTATGACTATTATTATTATTGTTATTGTGATTATTGTGAATACTAGTATTTTTATTATATTATTATTATTGTTCCTACCAGGGCGGAGGGTTCTACAAGCGTTCTCTGCAGGTTCGGCGAAGTGTTGAAAGGGGGGTGTTACCAGCATCCGACGGGTTCGGGTTTAGGATTTTAGGGGTTTTAGGGTTTAGGGGTTTAGGGTTTTAGGGTTTAGGGGTTTAGGGTTTTAGGGTTTAGGATTTGGGGGTTTAGGGTTTAGGGCCAGAGCTAGTTCAAAGGTGGCTCTTGCGGACGGTCGTGAGCTCTTTGGGATGTCGGCCTTTTCTCAGAATTAGGGTCCCTGGTAGGCTTCCGTTTAAGAGTGGCGTATGTTTGCTGGGATCCAAGAAGAGGTCCAAGTAAAAATGAACTCTTGGTTTACCTGATGTGTTGCTTATATCAAGGACACTGGGACCTTATCGACGAGCAGCACAGGATGTCGTTTAGGATCATGCTGTAGCCCGTACCAGGGCTCTAATACGACACGTTTCCTTACTAGGGTTCTAGATTATGATTCTACTTTGACATAGTGCTTGAAAGCCACGCATCCTTTGGGGTTACCGTGCGCAATATTCACAGCAGCTCGCTCATCGTTTCCTTGTTTGCGAAAGGACTTTCCTCGTCAGTCAGCTTTGAACCCGACTCTCTCCAAAACCCGAAGAACCCATGACCTCGGAACCCTAAAACACCAGCCCTGACGCAACCCGCAGAAAAACCGTCGGGCCCCTTCAAAGTCAAAGCCTCACATCCCCCTAAACCCTGACTGGTCAGTTCCCACACCCCGTTAAGTCTTTGCAGTGGTCTGATAGGGTTCTCTAGGGTTTCATAAGATTTTAGGTTTTTTGTGGGCTTTATGAGCTTTCACAACAGTTCTCACCTGGGACGGTTGTCGCACAGCAGGGCAGGGCAAAGCGAAGCAAGGAAGCTAGAGGTGGCAACCTCTTTTTCGAGTCTAGAGGGTTTAGGGTTTAAGGGTTCAGGGTTTTAGGGTTTAGGGGTGTAGGGGTTTAGGGGTTTAGGGTTTAGGATTTAGGGGTTTAGGGTTTAGGGGTTGGAAAAGTCGGGCAAAAGTGTAGGTGAATTCTGGGTTTAGTGCTTTCGGTGGTTTGGGGTTTCGGGATGTTGGGTTCAATAGAAAGCAAATGCGTGATGCCCTTATTGAGTGAATCCTCGATCTGGAAACTTAGGGAATGTTTCTGGCTTCTGCCCTCGGAATCAGACAACTTAGCACCTCAGCGGCTGAGAGGTAAGTTTTAGCATTTTGGGTTTATGCACTCCTGCTAGCATCGCTAGATTCACCTGTTTCCCGGCACCAAAAACAAGTTACTCACCAAAGCCATGAAGCACAGAACTTGAAGCAAGCCTTACTCTAAAATGTCAAGACTTTTGCAAAATCCCCTTAAACGCAGAAAAACCCTGCTAAAACCCCGAAACAACCTGTAAAGCGCACCCCGAAACCCTTCAAATCGAGACAATACTCAGGAATGCCAGGCGGAACGCTCGGCCCTCTGGTGGTTGTTGGTGGTCTTAGTAGCTGAGGTTTTAGGGTTTTGGGTTTAGGATCCTTAAGTAACTTAGTAGCTGAATTACTACACTTTACATTTTTGGGATGATATGATCCCTTGTAGAACTGAAAGTGTACACTTTTTTGTGCTTATGAACTCAACAACTAAGTGGGCACACACGAGCATTGAACGTGATGTAGGGGCCTGAGATAGTTTTTTGTTGTTTTTTGTTGGGGGGGGGGGGGAACCCCAGAATAGCATTGGCAATTTATTTAGGCCCCTATATTAGGGCTCGGAATGGGTAGTTATGTGATGCCGCAGGGTCTGTTTATTTCATCTATAACATGGGTAGTTCTCTAAATTAGGATCCCTTTTAGGGTTAGTATTAGAAGGGTGCCGTACTATGTTGGGGACCTAAAAAGGGACCCTAATTTAGAATACTACCCATATAGACACCCCCAAGCCCCAGTTACCTTGATTCTACCCGATCATTAAACCCTCAACCCCTACGGTTGATGATATAAATCTTGCATTACCCATAATAAGGGTTTAGGATTTAGGGTGCAGGGCTTAGGGTTTAGGGTTTAATAGCAAAGGATATGCCATAATTCCCATAGTCTAGGGTCCTTCATGTAATGCAGGATTTCTACTTTCAACAGTATGAGGGAGTTGAAGAAGAGTCATACAGCCATGGTCCCTACACGAAGAGGGCTTATTCGTCTTCAGTGAGTCTGAATCTAAAGAGCCTAAACCCCAAACCCTCAACCCCAAACCCGAAACCCTGAACCACAACCCTAAACCGCAAACCCTAAACCCCAAACCCCAAACCCGAACAATTAAACCCCAAACCCCAAACATCGTAGCAATGTTACCTTGCAAGTGTGTGCTCGGCGTGGAAGTGTGGAGGTCGCCACGGTTTAAGGGTTTAGGGTGTAGGGTGGGCATAAAGTTTATGGCTTATGGCTTAGGCTGCCTCTTTTGAACCCTAAGCCAACTCCCAGAAATCCTGAAGCTTAAACCAGAACAGGGTCAGAGGGTAGGGCTTAAGGGGTTTAGGGTTTAGGGCTTCGGGTTTAGGTTAGAGAAATCATAGCCCACCCACGTTGTCTACTTACCAAGTCATTTGATCCTGTTGTTATAGCCTCCAAGCCTCCACCCTCCACTTCTCCAAGGCCGGGCTACATGCCTCCAGAGACCATCCAGCAGCGCAAGTGGCTGCCGCGAGGCCTGCGGATTTCGGAAGCAGTGCCGGTAGCTCTGGTCGAAGAGCTGTTTAGTATGAGACTCTGAGCCATTAGTAATGATATCTCCTTCTCTGTATGCATCTTTGTAATTGGCCCAACACCCTATTCTAGTCGCTCAGGCTTCTATTTTCGGACCTAGGCCTTGGGATAAGTTGGAGGCTGTGAAGGGTGTAAAGTGCTGCAGGGAAAGCGTACTACGAAGATACTCCTCCTCCTCCTACTACGACTAGGAAAAGCGTACTGTTGCTTGGGCGGGGTCCGGACCTTTTTTACCCCAGCTGAAAGCTACAGGCTAAGTCCCCTTGCAGTTGAGTTCAGGGTTAGCTTTCTGGGTCTTCAGGGTTTAGGCAAGCTTGTGAATTCCGCAATCATTGCCACGACGATGCGTAGGGCCCCCCCCCCCCCCCCGCGCTTTTACTTTGGGGGTACCCTTCTTGTTGCGGGTAACTGGGGAACCCATGCAGGGCCTAGGATCCGCGGTGCAGCTTGGCTGTGGAAGCTTGGGGCCGGTGACTTGCAAAGGTGCTTAGAAATGAGGCCTGAATAGGCACCCATAGTGTTACTTAGGGTTCAATTATACAGTTTCCCCAAAACTGTATTCTAAGCATTCAGGAAGGCCCCTACATTACTCTCTTCCGGTGTTTCAGTGACAGATTCTCAAGGCTCCACGCAACTGGCCCCAGGTGACGTGTTCTGCCTGGGCGTAACCTTCATTCAGGCGCTGCGGGTTTTCAAGAGCCCGAAAGCTTAGTAGCTGAGTAGGTAGCCTTTAACCTTTGGGGGTCTATAGAGTCCTACGATATAGTCTCAATCGTTAGCTTTTCTTGGGCCAAGCTGCTCAGCTCTGCAGAAAGTCGTAGCCGAAGTCTGGACTGTGGGAGACTCTTTCGGGTTAAGAGCTAGGTGCCCCAGTAGTACCCTGTTGCCCTTTTTAGTTTGGGGTCCCCTTATTAAAACCGAATATTAAGAAAAAGGGTACCCTTCTTAAAACCGAATAATAAAAAAAAGGGTCCCCTTATTAAAACCGAATATTAAGAAAAAGGGTACCCTTATCATTAAGGGGTTACTGGGGAACCTAGAGCGTTTCGGGCCGGGCCTGCGGTGGGGTTCGAGGACTCTCTTGGCTTGGGCAGCTCTGGACCAGAAGGATGCCTTGCATGATATATGCAATTGCCTGCCTGAATCCCTAAATTGGAAAAGAACCCAGGAAACGCTGTTGAAGACGCATGTATATATGCATATATATATATATGTATATATATATACACACATACGCAGTTTGCCACTGAACGGTTACAAACAGTTACATGAATAGGGGCATGCCTTCAAAAAGCCCTACGAGCAACTGGCATAAACCAACATCGTAGTGGTGTCAGGGTTCAGGGGTTTACGGGCTCGCAGGTTTTGGGGCTCGGTTCATAGGCCAGTTCATGTAAACTCCAAAGACGATATACACCATACGAAAGACTAGGGTCAGGGACAGGCTCAGCATGAAGGAACCCTACTTTTTAAGAAAGCCCTTCAAACGTGTTTCGAGTTATTTTTGTTGTTGTCTGCGGGTTTTGAGGCATTTGAATCTAAGGATTTCTGCGAGGAGGCCCCTCCGCCCGTGCAAAGCACGGTTTTTCAGGTTCCGCTTACGGACATTTAGCGGAAGCTCACATCTTGACTGAAATAAAACAGCAGAAGCACTTGTACAAGTATTCATTCTTTTGGTTATGTATTTATTTAATTGTTGCTTTACAGTGTAATTTTTCAGTTGTTCATTTATAAATGTATTTACTTTTCTATTTAAGTTCGTCAGTATCTATAATCTGACATCTTCTTCGCGGCAGGAAAGCACCACCAGGCTTCTTCGCATGCTTCAGGAAGGAGCAAAGCCTCTTGCGAGAGGTCCTCGCTGGAAGCCTATCGCCGCATGGAGATTAGGGTGTAGGGTTTAGGACTAGGGTGTAGGGTTTAGGACTAGGGTGTAGGGTTTAGAGATGCGTGGCGATGTCTCCATGAAGGATTTTATGACAGATGTGGAGAGGCACACGTGCACTCCTCAGCTCCGAGGCAATTTTTGGTCTAGATGTGGGACTTTCCGAAAGTTCGAGTATCTTATTTTGGGGTCCTTATAATAAGGATCCTGCTATTTAGGGTACTAGATTAGGGTCCCCTAATTTCGGAAACCCCCCATGTGACAAAACCTTGAGCCTGAACCCAAGAACGTGGAGGGAGAAAACCGAAACTCAAAGCCCCGAATCCGTATATTGCCCTCAAGCTCCATGCTGAAAAACACTGGCAGAAACCGTAAAACTGCGTAAAAGCTTCACTTACATAGCCCTCACCCTCCCTGAGTGCCCGAAGCGCGCGGTCGTGAGCCTTATACCCTAAACCCTAAACCCTAAACCCGAACCCTATACATGCCTGTGCAGGTGCTCTTGGACAAGAGCCCGCCGACGGGGCCCAGAACAACCGCCACTCCAGGTGGGAGTTTCCGAAAAATAAGGGGTACCCTATTTGGGGGTCCTTATAGTAAGGGTTTAGGGTTTAGGGTTTAGGGATCCTAAAATTTAAGGTTCTATATTAGGGTCCCCTATTTTGGGAAACCCCCAGGTGGCTGGAAACTGAAGGTTTAAGGGATGCGGGCTGGGCTCCCGCCCGTTGCGGCTCTGAGGATCACAAGCGCCTGAAGGTGCCCAGGCAGTAGACTACTGACCACTGGACAAGGTTCCTGAGCACATAAAGTTCTGCAAATCCGTAAAAGACCTTTCTCCAGGCGGCATCTTCGTGGAAGGTTGCCAGACGATCCAGGAGAGCGATGCTGGGCCCGACCCGAAAACCTGTGGAACATCTATATAGGGGTGTGTAAATTTCATGCCCCTAAAGCCTAGACTCTTTAACATACTTGATGGTTAGAGATTACGAGAGTTTCCTAGGAACTGACCAACTTGGAAGAAGAAGAATCGTTCTCTGCTATGTGCGGCGTGTGTGTGTGTGTCATACTTGGAGCCTCAGGTGTTTTCTTCTCGGATTGAGCGCGTGTGTGTGTGTGTGTGTGTCTGTCTGTCTGTGTGTCTATATCCCAAGCACAAGTCTCACAAGTATAGCTACCCGGGTCAAAAACGATGCTCTCGCATGAGATCCCACTTAAGTACCTTACGGGTCTGCTTTGGGCAGAGAGATGTGCTGTTTTGCTTCTAGGGCCCAGGTCACAGTTCTACGATCTGGTCATCAGGGTTTTCGGACCTTAGGGTGTTGGTGACTACCGGCTTCGGGTTTGGGCTTCAGGGTTCGCTTTTGTTGCAGAAAGTGCCGAGATCTTCGAAGCAGCGGCTGCACAATGTCAGAGGCTTAAAAAAAGCCAACCTAGATCTGAGTAGCTGAGTCGGTGACCTTTAACCTTTTGGGGGCTTACATAACCCTACTATAATTTGAAAGGTTAACCTCTCTTGGGCTGGGATGCTCAGCCCCCTAAGAGATCCTGGGTAGACCCTCCTAAAAGAAGGACCGTCAGCTCTTCGCCTCCCCAGTTTCGCCTTTCTTACGGGACTGAGCTTCTAAATCAAAGGTCCCCACGAAACAGGAGGCGGTTTTGGGGTTTAGGGTTTAGGGTACTATAGCGTATGCTACTGCTGCCACTGCCGATCCTACAGCTTCTGCACAAAGCTGCCTATAGTACCAAAAATCCTCTAGACCCGAACACCTCCGCCCAAAAGCCCAAGCCGTCGAGTGACGGTCCACATTTCGGAGGATATTTTCAATGCCACCATAACGCGCCGGGAGCCTCAGAAGTGGCCAGCTGCCACTCAGAGTGCTGTAGTGGAGTTTCAAGAGACTTGCATATGGGATTACGGAGTTTCGAAGTCTGAAGAGGGCTATAGGAGGCCGTACGTGTTTATAAGGGAAGTTCTAAGCTTGTTTCGAAAGCAGAAGCTCGAACTTTTGGGGCGCGACGACTACTATGACGATGAACCCTTGCCAGTGTTACTGCCAATGCGCATAGAGAATTACTGCCATTACGAAGGCCAATCTGAGCATTCTTGCTTAATTCAAGCATGCTTTATGAGGTTCTTATTGTCAGATTTTTGCGACGATGATTTTTTCATGCTTAGAAGCTGAATGAGTGCACTTTAAATTTGTTGGGATAATACGATCTCTTGTAGAACTGAAAGTGTACACCTTTTCTGTGCTTCTGAACATGGCTTGGCCGTGGGTTCTCTCTGAAAGCGGCAAATTGCATGGGTAGCTCAAAGCACGCTTTAGGGCTGCGGTTTAGCCTAGGGTTCTGATTCTTTGAGAAGTGTAATTATTGCTGCAGTTTCCTCCAGCCGCCGCACATGTCTTCATGTAGAAATGTCCGTGCATATCCAAGTAGTGGTTGAGGGTAACTTAGCGCTACCAGTTTCTAGGGATGCTGAAGGATGAACCACCTTTCTCCCTGAGTCATGTTAGTCTGTGAGAGGCAAAGCGCTTTGGGTGTGTACAGCATAAGTTGCATCAAAAGTAAAAGCAGCAACCTTTGCTGGCCTCTGAGTTCAGGCCCTTGACCCTTTAGGTAGTGGATGTCTTCTTCCCAAGGCCCTACGGCCCTAAGCTCAAAACCCTAAACCCGACGACAAGGCCATTGGAAAACCCGTATCGACCGTCAAGGCTGTACAAAACCCTCAAAAAGTCCCACAGGTAAGCCACCGCTGGACATGATGCCGGCAGCCCTGCGCCGGCCTGAAATACTGTTGATGATATAAATCCTTAGCATTACCTTAAGGACCCTAGACTATGGGAATAACGGTACATTCCTAATTATGGGTAATGCAGGATTTAGATCATCAACCGTAGGGTTCTGTAAGGGCTTGACGTTTCAAGATGTGACGACTTCAGGGTTTGAGGTGCCAGCGTTTGGTAGCTTCAGGCTATATGGATTTGAGGTTTCAGGCTTTCAGGTGCAGGGTTTGCTGATGGGAGTTCGGGCAGAGGGGTGACCCGACCAGGGACACTGAGGGAGGCGCCGGGCCACCATATCACCCAGGTTCCCCAGTAGTACCCTTTTGCCCTTTTTAGTTGGGGGGTCTCCTTATTCAAGCCGAGTATTAGGAAAAAGGGTACCCTTATTATTAAGGGGTTACTGGGGAACCTAGTCACAGGGACCCCAGCAATCAGCACAGGATCCTGCTGATCGACGAAGACGCCTTAGGGAATCGTCAAGACTACTAGCTGTGACTCTTAACTATCTCAGACTATTCGGGAGCCTTGCAGACTGTTACAAATTAATGGCACCTTTCCGATTTCGGCCCTTTGCAACATGGGTTCCTTCAAAGGTCCCAAGAACTGTTTCTCTACGGAGCTATTTGGGGTTGCATGCTGTTGTTGGCAGAGGTTGGGCGAGGTTCCCTTGTATCCTGCCCCCTCACATGTCAAAGTTGTGTAAAGTCTCTGAGACCCTGCACCGTGCTGTAATTCCTAAACAGAAGCCTTATAAAACCCCTGGCAAAACAAGTCTATCAAATCTGAGAAAAAAAGCCCATGAGATGCGATAGATCCGAACAAGAACCTCTCTACAATCCCTCAACCCCTACATGCTACATCCCACACCCCTTTTCCTTAAGCCCCATGCCCCCAGAGAACCCAATACCCTCAAATAAGGAATCTACCTTAAATCATATTATTAAGGCCCCCATAACTTTAGGGTCTATTCCTTAATTAAAGGGTATTGGGTTTTCTGGGAACCTCTTTTTAGGGCACCTTAAACCCCACACCCTAAACCCTAAACCCTAACTACCCTAAACCCTAAACCCTAAATCCTACACCCCCTTTTCCTTAAACCCCACACCCAGGCAAATTCCTTAAATTCAGGGGTATCGGCTTCTCTGGGCCCAACCCTCAGGGCAGACCTGACAGAGCTCTTGGACGCCATGCCTGAGCCTCGTTGTGGGAGCGGGGCGTGGAGCTGACAGAGGGCTTTTGGGCTGGAGGTTTAGGATTTAGGGTGTAGGATTTAGGATTNNTTAGGGTTTAGGGCTTAGCTTTCGGGTGCTTTGATAGTTTAGTGTTTTTTGGCGGTGTTGGTTTAAGGTTATTTTCGTGCGTAGGGCGTACGTAGCGTTTGCTTGAGATCTTGTGTTGCTACTAGGGTTGCCATCTGGACCTTGCAGGGTTCTGTCGTGTAGGGTTGAGGCTTTTGGGTTTAGCATTTGAGGTTGGGGTGGACTATAGAATAAGGCCTAAAGCTTCGGAAGCTGTAGCCTGAGGGTATAAGCAGGAACCCAGAGGGCCAAACACACTTTTACAGGAAAAGAGTAGGTCATAAATCTGAGTGTTCGCGTTTGGGCCATACGGTTCTTTCGGGAAATTAGTAGAAACACGGAGCTCTGACCCCCGAAACCGTAATTTCTTCATTCTCCGCACGGGCCTTTACAAGCTGCTTTTTTAAGGAGGAAGGCACTGGGCTCTCCAGGACCCTCCTTCGTTTCTATGCCATCCGGGGGCCTCCGGAGCTCGAACTGGGCAGTCATGTAATATCAGCACCTTAGTACTTCCTATGCTACGTTGGGGGGGGGGGNNGATAGTATGATATAGGGTTTTGAACACTCGAGTGATACTTTAATGGCTCAGGGTGCATTAGTATAATGTTAGTCTACTGTTATAAAAATATTTGAACAACAGCTACAACAACAATAGCAACAATAATAACAAGTATTCTCATAGTTGTTATAGCAGCAACAGCCGTAAACCTACAAGAAACAGTCCACAAGATTTTCAGTGAACCCCTGGAGTCCCGGAAGACGCCGTGGCTCAAGAAGGACGAAAAACCCCTAAACCTTCCCCAAGCACTAAACCCTATAGTAAACCCTAGTGTTGGAACCTGATTGCGAGACCCTGCATCTTTATTAGGGTTCTTTACATGGATCCTAATAGTTGGGGTTTCTAGGGCCAGGGTTTCTTTTTCAGGTTCTGACAATACCCAGACCACCGGAAGGATCTAGAAAATTAGATCTCATAAGGGGGGTTAGGGTTTAGACAATAAGCCTTAAACCCTAAGCCCTAAACCCTAAAACCCTAAACCCAAAGCCGTAAAGCCCTAAGCCCTAAACCCTAAGCCCTAAACCTAAGCCCTAAACCCTAAAGCCCT
>CAJNJA010079230.1:4528-21136 GCA_905231915.1 Symbiodinium necroappetens
CACCCCTCGTTTAGGGTTTAGGGTTTACGGTTTAGGGTTTAGGATTTATTTAGGTTTAGGGTTTAGGGTTTAGGGTTTGCGGTTTAGGGTGGACCCTGATTATCGGGTATAGGCTCACTAGCATTGTTTATTGTTAGCATTGGGGTAGGGTGTTAGGTTAAATATTAGGGCATTAATAAGTTGGGGGTTCCTTCATTGAATTTTAGGACAATATATCCCAAGACCCTTTTCTAATTATTAAGGCCCCTACATTATGTTTGCAGAATTCGACTTCGGGATCCGCCTCCCCGAGGTGTAGGGCTTCGTTCCCAGTCTCTTGACCCCCGAGAGCAGAGAGCCAGAGAGCTCGCAAGCGCACGAAACGGAGAAACGCCCGAAGGACCACCTAGCTCATGTCAAGAAGGCAGGCTTTCTTCTGAAGGAAGCAAAGCCTAATGAGAAAACTCCGAGGAGGAAGAGAGGAATGCAGGGGAGCAGGCGGAATCAATTGAGCTTGCCAAGAATAGAACTGGGAAGAGCGTTTTTGAAAGGCCTTCTGCTCATCAAGGTCGACGGAGTCAACTTCAAAGCAGAAGATGTTTCCCAAGGCTCTCGGCACTTATGTGCCAGAGGTGCAGGCAAAAGATCTTTTCAATCCTAAACCCTAAACCCGAAACCCTAAACCCGAAACCCTAAACCCTAAACCTGAAACCCTAAACCCGAAAACCCTAACCCCAAAACCCTAAACCCTAAACCCTAAACCTGAAACCCTAAACCCTAAACCCGAAACCCCTGCAGGTTCCGAACGCTCTAACCAGCAGACGGAAAAAGGTGTTCAAAAAAAACCCGAAACCCCAAACTTGGCCGAAATGGAAGAAGCACAGGGTCGCCTTCGACCTTTCAAACGGTGCAAAACGAGCTCATCGCAGAGAATCCGTCGGAACAGCTTTCTTGCAAGCATGCGAAGATGTGAGGTCGTGATCCTACACAACCTAATGTAGGGGCCTTGATAATCAGAATAGGGTTTTGGGGTACATTCTACTACAATGATAATAAGGAACTCCCAAAATAGCATAGGTAATTTGTTATACCAGTTATTTAGTAGTTTAGGTCCCTACAGTATGGTAGGGCGGTTGGGATTTTCTTGAAGGAGAAGAAATCGGAGTAATTAGTGATAGTATCCCGGCATAGTCCGTACAGAACGTAGTCATCCTACGATGTCCCGCAACCACAAAATTATTCAGGCCCTATGTTGTACGAGATGGTTGTTCTTTGGAGCACGAGCTCTGTCTTGCGGTTGCTGTCGATTCGGGGCGGGTGGCTTGACTTGAGGACTTGGGCGTCATACAGGGGCCTCAAGAACAATTTGAATAGGCTTTTGGGGGGTGTGTTATGCAAAACGGGAATAGCATTACTACTTCGTCAGACTCTGCCTACGTGTGAGGCTTAGTGGTACTTGTAATGAGAAGTAGCTTGGGGGTGTCTCGCGCATGGCTTCTTGTAGCTCCTTGCTGGCTCTAGCCTTGCTCGCAGTATTATCTAATTGATGATGCTCTTGACCCGCCATCTCGCAACCGGCTTGTCCGAGTGTGAGTGTCAAAAAACTTGAACATGCAAGAACGCCTAGAAAGCGCTGAATCAAATGCAAACTCGCATTTGATTCATAGCTTTTTCAGGTCCAAGCTCTTACTCCCATAGTCGAAAGCCCTAATTCTAAGCTCTCAGATAAAAACAGCCCTGGCTAGCTCACCCAACACCCTGAAAGTTAAAATGTGTATTCCAGCAAAGAAGGGGGGTTTTAGGGGAGGCGTTCGCGGGGCCTTGGCATGATGAATCCTTGGCTTGGGTCTCCCTTGCCATTAGGGCCCTAAGCCCTAAAGCCCTAANNTAAACCCTAAAACCCTAAACTCCACATGTTCCGCAACACACCAACTTTGAACCGACTCTGGGTCTGCCACTGCTGCTCCTGTAGAGTCTCCGCTTTCGCCATGCGGGATTTGATAGGCGAATGAGGGATCCGCGCTTCACCGGCTGAGACAAAGCCAAGAACCCCAACACCGAAACTTCAAGCCCTGAAACATAGAACCCAAAGCCCCCTAAACCCTATACNNCCCCCCCCCCCCCCCCGCCCCACCGAAAAAGCCGGAACCCCAGAACGACAACCACAACGCTCGGGATCTTCATAGCAGTTCTCTTCGAAGCCATAGGATAGGACGCACCAAAAAGCTCCTGAGTCCTAGCTCAGAGGCTTGGATAACTTCCCATCTTCTTCCTTGGCTTAGTGTAGGACCCCTTATTAACTTATAGAGTATTTCTTACTTGTTATACTATGCATGCACTTGTTTATGGTGCTGTATACTGATTGTATTATACTTTTTTATGCTAGACTTATATTTTACTCTACTATACTTATTTTTATGCTAGACTTATGTTATATTCTACTATTGCATCAAGGCCCCTAGCTTCGCCCGAAGAGCCCCACGGGCTCTCCCTGGCCAGTTCCTCGGCGTGGCGGCGGCTTTTGCTTACGCTCTCCTCGGAACGTCACCCGACCTCCTGTGTCCTATGAAGGGCTCTGGGGGTTTGGGGTGTAAGAGTTTAAGGTTTTAGGGTTTAGGGTTTAGGGTTTAAGGGTTTAGGGAGGAGTGAGGGGCGATTGGGCACTGTTACAGGCAAAAGCCCCCTAAGCCATATGGGAGCTGAGGCTGTCGGCATTTCTGCGCAGCAAGTTGTTACGTGTGGACATCTCGACGCTGAGCTTGCTCAGGGAAGAGTGTTTAGTACTTCGGCGAAGTTTCTGTTTTCAGGCGGGGGAAGGGGGTGAGGGGTGGGGATGATGATTGTGCATTGTAGGGTTCTTAGGGCGGAACGTCTCTGTTTCTCAGGCTCCAGGAGGCTTTAAGCTTCGAGATTGAAGCACGTGAGACCGGTTAACTTGATCCCAGCGGTTTTGGCAGTAGACTTCCACATGTCGGCCTCAAGATACCTTCCCGTGTGGCCATGCCCCTGCGCCCGACCCCCCGAACCCGAAGCCTGAAATCCAAAACCCTAACCACCGAAACCCTACTCCTGCAGCACGAAACCCCCTGAACCTCTAAAGCCTAAACCCTAGAACCCTAAACCCTAAACCCTAAACCCTAAACCCTAGAACCCCAAATCCTAAAGCCCTAACCATTTAAATCCCCAAGCCCCTTAGGCCACCCCAAGAAGAAGAATAAAGTCGAACCTCCAAGCCCTGAGGAAGGATCTCCTGCAAGCTGGACAGGCCGCCGCTGGTTTCCTGGTGGCTCGGCCCAGGGTTTCGGGTTTGGGGGTTTAGGGGTTTAGGGTTTGGGGTTTAGGGTTTGGGGTTTAGGGTTTGGGGTTTAGGGTTTAGGGTTTTAGGGTTCAGAGGACTGTAAACTCAAGAAGCCCAAGTCTTCCCAAGACTCTCTATAGTAGCAATTGATATTGATACAGGGGTGGAAATACTTATCCATAGTGCACCTTTACAGCTCCTACGTGCCCACAGATGATTGCTACCCCCCTGTATCTGTGCTGTTTGGAAGGTCAGGTCTGCTGGAGAAGAGGTCCCCCCAGAATGATGCAACATCCTTGACAGGTTTGACCCCTAAACCCCAAACCCTAACCCTAAACTCATAGCTTGGGAGAATGCTGCGTCCCAAACCCCGGCCAAGAATCCCACAGTCTAAAATCTAAGCCTTAAACGGAGTAGGGTCTTTTTCAGCTTTCGGTTTGCAGGCACACCTTAGTTTCCGTTTTGCCAAACTCTCAGCCCAAACAAGTCGTCTTATCATTGTGGTTGTGATTACTGCTATTAATAGCACCATATTCGCGGCCTTTGGCGATTTGGCTCACAGCCTTCTGGTTGCTGATCGCTTGCTTTCTTGATCTGTATTACCCTGAAGCCCACTCCTTGAAGGCTTTCTGACATCAATGTCTGCTCCTGCTGTCCATGTAGTTATCACCCCAAGCCCTCTAAGCACTGGGGTTTCGCCCCAGACCCTCAACCCTGTTGAACAGGCGCGAATTGTACGGCTGCTCATGCAAGCAAGAAACACTGTGTACACCTGCTGCCTTCTGGGCCCAAGTGCACGGCCTAGTGTCGTTTTCCGCGGCGCAAAGCCTAAGCCGCCCCGGCGCGATGCAGACACCTGGGCTGGAGACGGCGCAGAGTTTTGTGCAACTGCAGGCTGTTCTGGCTTGGGGCAGGGGGTTAAAGAAGGTTTAAGGTGCAGCGTCTCCAGGCTTGGGGGTTACAGGCTCACGCGTTGAGTGCTTCTGAAGTAGGGTGTCTATTCGAGCATATGGTGTATGTAGGGCTCTTGAAGATGTTGGTGAGTGTAAAATTGCTCGCATGCCTAAAGTCTTCACGGCCTGGCACGCCACAGCTATGCTTGTTCATGGGCCTAGCTAAAACCAGGTGTACTTATGATCCTACCTTCTACCTTTAGGCCCACAGCATGATCTGTCGGAGTACTTACGGTCTCACCCTCTACCTTACGCAGTATGTACAATGGTCCTTGAACCTTCGAGCAAAACCCTAAACCCTAAACCCTGTAGGAGTCGAAACTCTAAACCCTAAGACATAGCCCCCTTACTGAAGGGGTTCGGGCCGGGCTCGCTGTTCCAAATCCCGAGCAACGCGAACCCTCTCCTTTGAATTCCAAACTCCCGAGACTCCTCAGGCTTTCGGGCTTAGGGCTTAGGGGTTTAGGGGTTTAGGGGTTTAGGGTTTAGGGTTTAGGGTTTAGACCAAACCGAAACCCTAAAGGCCCTAATTAAACCCCCCCAAATCCCAAATCTGAACCTTTGTGTCTCATAATACATGAAAAGCTGAGCCGGCGAGCCCCAAACTCAAGAACGACAGTCACAGTCTTTCACCCTCAGCCCCGTTGAGCGGGCATAGATGGAGCCAGCATGGAGGCGAAATGTCCTAAAAACACATTGAAGCACCATGCCAGTTGACCCTGAAACTCTTCAGCAAAGTCCACTGGCACTATCTAGATGCTGGAATCTCATCTCAATTTCCGAAATCTCAACTCTCTGGCGGAAGGCGGCTCCCCGAGTTCCCCCGCGCCCTGCGCCTCAGCGCACGCCCTCGGCACCCCCAAAATCGGGTGCGACCGGCCTTGGTGTTTCGTGCACCTTGAAAGGCAGCTAGATTTGGGACTCAGTGGGGCAAGGCATGCATGCCTTGAACCTCGAAGTGCTAAAAACCATCCCCTCATAGTGCCTATACGCCTGTACTACATACCCTATGGACCCACTACTAGTAGCCCCTGCTAGTAGCTTAGACTCTCTCTGTTGGTTGAGATGAACAAACTTACAACCTTTGACACTGCTCTTCAAGCAGCATCAAGCCTTAAACAACCATGCGAAACTTTGGCATAACCTTTACAACCTTCATGGCGCGCTATAAACACTTTATAAACATCAAGACAGCCCACAACGCCGGTTAAAACCGTTGCAAAGCCTAAAGCAAGCGCTAGAACACCAATCCAAAAACACGCGAGCCTTCGAGCGCGTGAGCTACACCTTAATGTCCCGCTACGAATGGCTTTTTCTAGGGCTTTGGGACCTTGCAGCAAAAGTAGAGTCTAGGTGCTCTGTGTTAGTTCTAGGGCTTAACCCCTGAAACGTCCATAGCCCTTGTAGAACTCTCTTCTACCCGCGAGACCCGCCGAGCCTTGAACCCGTCTACGCGTTTATGGTTCTGAAAGGATTCTAGGGTTTAGGGTTTAGGGTTCAGGGGAGGTTTCATAAGCGTCTCTTGTACAAGTGTTCCACTAGGAGCTTTCGAGGATTTTAGCGGCGGGGTGTGAAGGACTTGGATCGATGGTACCACGTCTTGTTTGGGGTTCCCAAAGAACACATGCGTGTGAAGGCTGAACGCCGAAACCTCCGAAACCCAACCCTAAACCTTGTTGCGAGAGTCCAAACCCTAAACCCGCAAGAGACATGAACTCTAGCAGCTCGTTAACCTGGAAACCTCATCCCCTAAACCCTAACTATCAGCCCAACAAACAAAAGCCCTAACACCCCAACACCTATAGAATCTATAGAATCTTTATGGCCTCATAGAACTCGGAGCTGTTGCAGTATCCTGCTGGAAGCTTTTGATTCTAAACCACCGATACAGTCCAATACGATCCCTCGCACCCTGCATCATGAACCCCCAAAACTTAAAACCCTGAACCCTACACCCTGCACCTCAAAACTTCTCATAAAGCCTTGCAGGCCCCTTCTAGTACTCTGAAAAGGAATCCTTGGAGACCTCTTACATATAGTACCTTGAAAAGAAAACCCTAAAGACAATTTCTAGCACCCTAAACCCTAAACCCTAGACCCTAGACCCTAGACCCTAAACCCTAAACCCTAAACCCTAAACCCAAACCATCCCAGGCGCCGCGGTGGCCTGCCTGGCTGCCTCAAGGCGCCGCGGCCGCAGCGCGCGCGCCGCAGCCTTCGGCCCAGCCCCCGAAGCGGAAGAGCAGAAGAAGGACTCAGTTGGGGTTCTAATTGAACACGTTCAGGACTTAGTAGAGTTTATCGGGGTTTAGTCGGGTTTCATGAGGGTTTATTCGGCTTTTGTTCAGGTTTATTGCCACATTGGGATATGCCAGGGTTTCGTCGTGTTTATTGCGGTGTACTAGGGTTTATCAGGGTTCAGGGCCTTCAAGGGGATGGAGGGCTTTGGGGGTTTCGGGATTCAGGCTTGCTCCCTGCAAGGTTCGAAGTTAGATCTGGTGAGGTGGGGCCCAAGACTTTCATAACCTGTCGGTTTAGCAACGGGGTAGATCGTGGTGGGTCTAGCAAGAGGGTTCATGGTGAGATTAGCAGCAGGTTTTTGTTTTTTATAGTGGGTCTCATTGCAAGTTCAATGCTGGGTCTGATGTTGGGCTGAATACATCTTAGCAGCCGGTTTAATGCTAAAGGGGTTTGTGGGGTTTGTTTGAGGCTGTGCGAAGAAGGACACGGCAGGGAAGCCTACTTTCTTTGGTTCAAGACTTGTAGGTCCAGGGCTTACCCTTTGCGGTTTAGGGCCCTTGCAACGAGGATTTGCGAAATGTGCCTTAGGGCTTTTCCGGAAGCTCGTTAGGTTAGCTCGTCTAGAAGTCGAAACCCTAAACCCTGAACCCCTAAACCCCTAAACCCCTAAACCCCTAAACCCCTAAACCGTGTCCCGCATCCCTCTCTTTTGGGGTTTCAGGGGTTCGGGCTCCAGGCTCCAGCAAGTAAGTCTAAGGGTTGAGTGCTTTAGGGCTTAGCTGGGAGCCTTTCTGTTCTCAATCGGCCCTCCTTGCTCAAGCCCGAAAGCCCTAAACTCAAAAACCCTAAATCCTCAACTGCGAAAGCCCCAGACCCTCGAGAAGGAGGAAAGAAACCAAAAGAACCATCAAAAGTTGTAGGGAACCTTGGAGTAAACGCGGCAGAAAAAATGAGCCTTAAAGAATCCAAACCCCAGACCCCAGAATCTTGACACCTCCAATTTGGTATTTTTGGGGGATTAGGGTTCAGGGCTTAAGGTTTGCGGTTCGGGTTTCAGGTATAGGAATAAGGGTTCAGCCCAATCTTTTGAAACCTTCGGCAGTTGTGCCGCAAACCTTGCGTGACAGGACGTGGAGTCGTCCCAGCTGGGCGCTCGCGTGTCCTATGTCGTCCTGAGCAACATGCAGGCCATCATGCGCCAGCTGGACCAGTACGGCTACTCGCAGGCTTTTTTTGGGTTTGGGATACGGGTCGTTTGTAAGGAGGTTTCCAAACCTTAGCCTCATTTTCCCCTTCAGCGGCAAACCCTAAGCCCCAAAAAATCCGAAGAGATCGAACTTTGGAGGCATGGCTTCGCAACTTGAGTCAGGGCTGCTTTGTTTTTTTGGCATTACCGACCTGCTACCAGAAACTCCTTAGAGAGGCGTACCGCCTTTCGTCGAGGATAACGGAAGATACCTTAAATCGTGTTAAGTCATCTTTCCCTAGTTTCGGGGGGTATAATCCTCAACAGCAGGATGGAGAATCCCTCTATGATTTGGGGCTCTGCTCGTAGTGCATCTCTTGATTAAATGGGTTGCTCATCGAGCCCCGTCGTAAAGCTTTTTGGGGTGTTGGGAGCCCTCAAAAAGGCTTTAGCTGCGAAGCCTGAGTTTTGAACCCCAAAAACATACAACCACCCTAGACCCTAAACCCTAGACCCTAAACCCTCCTGTGCATAGAGCCCATAGAGCCCGAAGTCTTAAATCCCCACAGATTCAACCCCCAAAATTCAAATCACTAGGCCCCGAAAAGCAAACTCTGGAGTCCCATGCAGGTGGACGGCTTTCTAGGCGGCTCGGCCAACGGCTACCCAGACCAGCTTCGGAATGAGATGAAGAGCATGCGCCCTGTCTTCTTACCCTATTCTTTCTTTGCACGGTTCAGGGTAGGCCCAAAAACCTGAAAGTTCAACCCTAACTCTACACCGATAGCCATGCCGCAGAGTAAGCCCATAAAGGAAGCGGTTAAAGACACACAAGAATTTTCTTTTTAAGAACCTTCCAAGAAACACTAACCCGAAAAAAAAGGAATTGGGAAGGACCACCCCGGCCCTGGACCCTAAGCCCTACACCCCTCAGCCCTAAACCCTGATACCCCTCAGCCCAGCCCAGCAAAGCAAGGCCCTACACACTATAAACCCCAGACGCCCAAAGCCCGAAACCCTAAGCCCCAAATTTTGCCGGTTTAAACCCTAAACCCTAATTTTTGCCGGTTTAAAACTGTAAAACCCTAAACCCCAAATTGTTGCCGGTTTAAAAGGAGCCACCGGAAGCCAAGGTTCGACAAGGGCTGGTTTGAGGAGGAGCCCGAGTCGGATGCCCAGTTCAAGATCGGCCCCTATCGCATCACGAACCAGGCCAGGGTTTAGGGTTTAGGGTTCAGGGTTCAGGGTTGCCAGGGTTTCGGGTTTAGGGTTTAGGGTTGCCAGGGTATCCATCCAGGGTTTAGGGTTTAAGGTTTAGGGTTTAGGCCCCTATCGCATCACGAACCAGGCACCACTCTGGAGAGAGCTTTTTTGCGGTTTTTGGGTTAGCTTTCAGATTTTTTTGGTTGAGCCTTTACTTTTTGACGGCTTTTTAGGGTATGCGGTTCAGGGCTTCTGGGTTGCCATGGGCGCTTGGACTGGCGTTTCTGGCTGTGTTCGTGTCAGGTTTCTGTCTGTACGATGTGGTTCTTTCCCGAGATCTTAGACCTTATGACGTAAACCCCTAACCCGAGACGAAACCCTCAACCCTACGAAACCCTAAAACCCTAAACCCTAACACCTAAATCCACAACCGCAAACCCTAAAGCCATCCGAACTCACCCTGCAATGCGGGCTCGTCCAAGCTGAGTGGGATGGAAACCTAAACCCTAAACCCTAAACCCTAAACCCTAAAGCCTAAACCCTAAACCCTAAACCCTAAACCCTAAAAACCCTAAAAACCCTAAAAACCCTAAAAACCCTAAACCTCAAAGACCCGAACCCAGCGGCCCTTCGCAACCCCCAAGCCCCGAACTCCCGGAGTCGGATACGCCGAACACCTTCATGGGTTTGGGGTTTGGGCTTTTTGGGGTTTGGGGTTTAGGGTTTGGGGTTTGGGGTTTGGGTTTTGGGTTCTGGGTTTGGGGTTTGGGGTTTGGGGTTTTTGGGGTTTGGGGTTTGGGGTTTGGGGTTTTTGGGGTTTGGAGTTTAGGGTTTATGGTTTAGGGCTTAGGGCTTAGGGTTTGGGGTTTAGGGCTTCGAGTTTAGGGCGACGTCTGCTGGTTTCGTATAGATGAATGTAAGTAAGCACGTAAGTAAAAACCCATAACAATGCATGAGCATGTTATGTATAAAGATAGCTATAGACAGATACATCGATAGATAGGCCGATCGCTAGATAGATAGGTAAAAAGATAGATAGGTAGGTAGATAGATAGACCGATAGAAAGATAGACAGATGTTTGCGCGCATCTTTGACTGAAATCATTCACAGGTTCAGTTGTGTACCTGTGATATATGGATAGACACACACATGCACTGCATATCTATCTATTACATGGGGCAATTCATTGGTTCCTTGCGTTAGTTAGTTAGTTAGTTATAGTTAGTTAGTTAGTTAGTTGGTTGGTTGGTTGGTTGGTTGGTTGGTTGGTTAGTTAGCCTGCATGCCTGCTCGTGTGTTTGTTTGTTTTTGTTTGTTTGAGTGTGTTGGTGTGAGGTTGTGTGTTCGGTTGTTGCTCCTGTCGTTGTAATCAAAGTTTAAGGTGGTGCTGGGGTGTGTGTTTCCTCATTTCAAAAGGGGTATTTAAGGGGCTCGCAACTTGATCCTTCTGACCAACCCTATGAGTTTCAAGATGCCTAGACCCCCAACCCCAAGCCCTGAACCCCATGCCAGGATCGAGAGCACCGGTTCCGATACCGCATCAAGGGCCGCAGTGGCGAAGAGAAGTCAGAAAGGCTTATCGAGAATCAGCTGCTATGCCTGAAACGGTTAGTATTTCTATCCAAACGCCTTAACTCCCAGACCCGACTCCATCCAAGTAATCGGAACACGGCCAGTGAAACTAACATCAGAAAAGCAGTAGGGCCGCTCGTGGCAGCGGCAGCAGCAGGAGGAGGAGGAGGAGGAGGAGTAGTCATCGTCGTCGTCGTCGTCGTCCTCGTCGTCGTCGTAGCAGTGTAGTAGCAGCGGCAGTAGTAACAGTAGTCGTAGTAGTACTAGCAGTAGGAGCAGGATCAGCAGCAGCAGCAGCAGCGGCAGCGGCAGCGGCAGCCGCGGCAGCAGCAGCAGCAGCAGCAGCAGCAGCAATCGAATCCCCGCAGCCTTTCATCCCAGGTATGATGTTGGCCCCACCATCGTGAACTTCACCAGAAGTCTCCTTGTCGCCTTTGCAGAGCCTTTGGGGGAGCTGACGGATGGCGGGCTGTCGAACACGAAGGGTATAGCCGAGCTCTTCGTGCTTTGTGGCCAAGGACTCGGCTTTCTGGGATTCTGAATCCTTAAACCCCAACCCCTGCAGTAAACCCGAGACCCTACATCCCCAATCCTGAACCAACCTATCAATTGAATCATCGTCGAAACTTCCACACACACACACACCGTAGAACATCACCCTGCGACTCGACCTCGAGGAACACGGCAAAACGAGGAGCCCGTTTCAAGACCCTCCGCTAAACCTTCAGCCCCAGCTGGGAATGTCCGAACCTTTTTCAATAAACATTGTTTCCAGCCCTGGTCCGAGCGCTAGCCGGCAATCTAACACAGGTCATACGGAGCCAGACATTCATTGCAAACCATAAGCCTGTGAATCCGAAAAAGTGGCACCCTTACGCTTCAGACTGTGCAAAAGAGCTGTAAAATTTCCTCAACAAACAAGCCTTCAAACCGACACCAAAAGACAGTGCTGGCTGATACAACTCATAAACCCCTTGTTCGGGCAAAACAACTCCCTATAGAGCCCGCCGTGTAAGATTCCCACAGTATTCTGGAACAACCCTCAACCCTAAACCCGAAACTCTGGAAGAACCAAAATCCCGAAACGAAGCCCCCCTTCAGTGGAGGAGCCCGGATGGACCGGCGGGTGAGCAACGTGTGCCCTGGGCTTCGGCTCTATAAGAAAAGAACGAAACGTTCAGGGTTTCGGGTTTAGGGTTTGGGGTTTTCGTAATATGCCTTTTCTCGTCTCTAGTCGCGGACCGCCCTCCCCCCCCTGGGCATCCGGGCCCCGGACCCGGGACGATATTCCCATGTATATGGCGGGGGGAGGGGGGGGGGGATCTGGTTTGTTTTGGGGTTTCGGGTTTAACGAGGGTTGTGAAGTTTGAGGGCTATACACGGGATGAAGGATGTAGAGCAGAATGGTTTCGGGAGTTGAGTGGCTTCGGGTTTCTGAACTGCATACCTCAACGCCTTTAGTTAGGCTCATGAGTTATGAGGGATGTGAGGTACAGAAACGTGCTGAAGGGTCGTAGGGCTTTAGGCCGCATCGGAAGCGGAAGCAGGGGTTGTGGAGGTTAAGCAATCAGATTCAACCGACAGGACGCGAACGTGGAGAAGCTCCACAACGAGTGCATGAAAATCTTGCAAATCGATCCGTAAGGGTGGTGGCGTTAAAACCTACAGAGTTTGTTGAGACCTGATAGGAGCTTCAAGGCCTTGTCTATACTCTTAGTACTAGAGAGCAGGTACTTTTCAATCTTTCTTGCTGTATGATAATTCCTCTATTATCCCCAAGCTTAACCTTAAGTTCCCCTAAGACATTGGACAAAAAAGAAAAAAGGGCACCTGGGCCTGGGAGGAACCATCAGCCCTGCCCAGTCAGTCCTCGAAAGCATGGAACTGGAAAGCACAAAACCATGGCCCGAAATCCTAAACCACAAACCCTAAACCCGGTTTAGGGTTTAGGGTTTAGGGTTTAGGGGCTGCTAAAAAGGAACCCTAAACCCGCAACCCCCAAGCCCGTTCCCGGCGCTAGATCTCGGGCGCAAGGTGTCTGGAGCTCGGGAGCTAGAAGTGAAAAGGATGACCACACATACTCATATTATAGAGGCCTTAATGATCATAATGATACTAGACCGCAAATCCCTATTCTAATTTTTAAGGCCCCTATATTATAGTTTCCCGTCATCGATAGTAAACGCAAGCCGTTGGGGAACTCAGGGCTGGTTCCATCTGTCCCCCATGCCACAAACACCGCCAAAGCTGAAACGCAGCACTCTGAAAACAACAAAAGCCTGGAAGCTTAGGGTATAGGCTTTCGGGTCTATCAGAAGGTCTCTAGAAGATGTCGAAAAGGGATCGGTTTAGGGTCTAGGCGGTGCCGAACCAAACCGAAAGGTATAGCTGGAACACCGAGCAGGGCTTCGTGCGCGATCCCCGGAAACTGGTGGCCATTTACTTCGCAAACCCAAACTATCGTGAAGAGCATGGAGGTACCTGGGTTCGGAATTCCTCGAAACGAGCTTCAAAGGTTTCTGTCTTGTGGTGCGTGGGATTCGGTAAAGGTTTGGGTTGTGATCTGAGTCCACCTGTCCGCATGGGTTTCTCGTTCCTGCTTTTCTATGAGCTCGCGGTGGGTTTCTTTACTCTGATTCCTCTTCTAGCCTCAGCCACTGGCAGGTTTCTGGGCTTCAGGTTTGGCGGCTTGGGTTTTGGGGTTCAGGGTCTTGGTCGCTAAACCCTAAACCTCTAAACCCCTACAGCCTAAAGCCTAAACCCTAAGCGCCTAAACCCTAAACCCTATCTATGCCCTTTCGTAGATGTAAGTTTAGGGTTCCGGGTATAAGGTATAGGGTTTAGGGTTTAGGGTAGAAGGAAAAGGGTTTAGGGTTTAGGATTTTGGGGTATAAGGTGTAGGGTTTAGGGTTTAGGGTTTAGGGTTCAGGGTGTAATAGTGAACACGACCGGTTCGGCGTGTCCAGGCGAGACTACGCAAGCCTGCTGCAAAAAAGGTATAGGGCATACGCAGAGCTTTGGGTTCAGCGTAGAAGGTATTGGGTTTAGGCTTTCGGGAGCGGTTGTGGAGCTTTTGTAGTCCCCACCGAGTACACACAACTCCAGCCACCCCACTACAGCTTAGTCGAGGAGTCGTCCGAACTCACGCCCTAAACCCTAAACCCTAAACCCTTGAACCCTAAACTCCTAAACCCTAAACCCTAAACCCCCCAAACAAGCTAGAACCCCGGATTAAGGACAAAGGGGGATTCCCCTCTACCTTACTCTTGAGGATTCCGGCCTTTTTTGGGGTTTCCACTGTAACATCCCCGGAAAGCCCGAGACCCCAAAGCCCTAAGTTAGGGTTTAGGGTTTAGGGTTTAGGGTTTAGGGCTTAGGGTTTAGGGTTTAGGGTTTAGGGTTTGGAAAGCCAGGAGCCAAGAAGCCCTGGCCTTCCTGAAGGCCTAAGCCCCATACTGCAAGCCACTAAGATTCGAAGCCTAAACCCCTAAACCCCTAAACCTTACTCTATATATATATATATGTGTGTGTGTATATACACACACACACACGGAGAACAGACATGTGAAGCTTTCCGGAGGAGTCTTGCAGCTCGAGGGCGTGATCACGCCCACGGGGGCCGTCCGGATTTCACCGAAGCAAGATAGGCGTGAATTGGGCTTGGGGGTGTGGGCGACATGGTGTCGGGGGCGTTTAAGACCAGGGGGTTTGGGGCTCTAGGGTTTGGAGGGTTAGGTCCCTTAAAACAGGTTTGCGGCTTTGAGGGTTTAGGGTTTTAGGGTTTGGGGGGCCTCTCCTCTGCAGAGGCCCCCTAAACAGAGAATTAGTAGACAGATCGTCCACACAACCTTCTCTCAGGACTTCCTAGAAATGGATTGGGTAGCTTCCATAAACGGACAGCACTCGAACGTCACGGTTTGTGGATGTTCGGGCTTTACGATCTATGAAATTGTGGATTTACGGTGCGGATGGTGTCCTGGCATCAGTGCTGTGGTCACGCGTCCGATCTAGCCTTGCCCAAGACCCTTACCGTATGTACCAACACCTCAAGCGATTATAGAAGCTTAACTTTTAAATAAATGCTAAGATTATTGGGTGCTTATCATACTTATACTATAGAGGACCCCCCAAACCATGTTCTAGTTAATGAGACCCCCTACATTACATAATTTAGGGCCTCCTCTTGTGCTTCCTGACCATAGCTTGTCTGAAGGTTCCCGTAGAGGAAGCGACCGGGAAGTAGTAGGTCAACCACAAGACCTTGCTAGAGTTTTATCGGGATGCCTCGTCACCCCTAACTCAAGCGAGCAAAAGGTGCTAAGGTTCTTGTCCGGTTTAGTTTTTTTTTTTTTTCGGTGGGGACTCCTGCAACACTGTAAGCTCTGGGCGGGGGTTTCGGGTTGAAGGTTTCACCTTTCTGGCGTCGCGGCGCTCAGGGTTTGGGGGTTTAGGGCCTCGAAACAGAGTCCTGGATGCAAAAGGGTTTGGGGGCAGAAAGTGAAAGGTCGTCATGCCAAGCCCTCAACTCCTCATATCCTTCGCTCGACTACCCCGAGCCCGAAACTCCGAGCCCGAAGATGCCTTGCCTGGGGAGTCCGAGTGTGAGTGCGGCAGCAATCTCCCAGCATGGACACCACTACATTGATATTAGGCCCGCTGCACAGTTTCAGACAGCTGCTGAGAACACAAACAGGATGGGCGGACCTCTGTCCAGCGACACGGAGATGGCCCGATCCCTGCATCCCAGAACCTTGCGGCCCTAGATCCCGAGCCTGAAATCTCGGACCCGGCCCTGATTTGCAGGCTGGTCGTTTTCTGGGCTGACACTTGGCTCTCCAACACAGTTTTCTTTTCTTTTTTTATTTGTTTCTCGGTCGTTTCAGTCCTTGCAAAGTAGTAGCAGTTAGTAGTCATGACGTTGCCTAAGTCCTGAAGTCAAAAAACCGTCGATGAATCTTCCGTGAGGATTATGCGAAGTAAGGACAAGACGGTTTGGTCCATGACGCCCTCCCGTGCTGGGATGATCAGCGAGCACCAGCCCACTGGCCGATATACGGTTTGGTGTTTCAGCCTAGACCCTAAACCCTAAGTAGTAGTCATTGTCCACGTCCCTTTAGTAGGTTGGTTGACGGTTTCCGAGCTCCAAGGGGTTTGAGTGGGGCCTTGGGGTTTAGGGTTTGGGGTTTTGGGTTTAAGGTTTGCGGTTTAAGGTTTAGGGTTTGGGGTTTGGGGTTTGGGGATTAGGGTTTAGGGTTTGGGTTTTGGGGTTTAGGGTTTAGGGTTTGTGGTTTGGGTTTGGGGGTTTAGCCACCGAAGCAGTAATCCTGAAGAGAGCGGCCTATGGCCCTAGCGCTGGAGACAGTCGCCTGCCCTGAGGTATGGCATCATCATGCACATGCTTCCTGGCATTTTAGTGAGGGCCGTCGGTTTAGAGCTTCAGAGTCATGGACTTTACTTTGCTTTTTGTTTATTCTAATTATCCGTATTTGTCTCTATGTCTTTGATAGCTATATCCAAATCCAAATCTAAATCTGTTTATTTCTCTGTCTGTATTTGTGTCTGCAACTCTACCTAAATCTATGCCTATGTCTGTGTGTATGTTCTGTGTCACCTCTTTATCGCAATTCTCATGTAGGTCTTTTTTTCCTATATCGATGTCTAAAGCCACAACTTTCAAAACCGACATCGACATGTGTGTCTGTACCTGTATCTATACTTACTTCTATATCTATACCCGCCCTCACAATTGTTTGTATAGCTTACACCCTCAACCCTAAACCCTCAACCCCGAAACCCCTAAACCTCTAAACCTCTAAACCCCTAAACCCCTAAACCCTGAAGCCTAAACCCCTCAACACTCAACCCCAAACCCTAAACGCCCTAAGCCCTAAACACCCAACCCAAAGTCCTACATCCTACAACCCGAAGCCCCGCGAGCAGAAAGCCGCCAAAGCACGGCGAGTCGGCTTTCAGGATGGCGAAGGACGACGTCGACTACAATCCGTCGAACTTCTCCAGGCTAGGTTTAGGGTTTAGGTTTTAGAGCTTTTGCTTTGGATGGGGTTTATACAGTGTTGTCTCAGTCTTCTTGTTGGTGGTATGAGGATTTTTTAAGCTTTGGGTTAAAGGGGTTTCTAGGGGGGGGGGGGGGGGGGGGCACGAACGTGTTAGAGTT
>CAJNJA010079241.1:0-21136 GCA_905231915.1 Symbiodinium necroappetens
AAAACGGTGTGGGTGGTGGGGTGGCGGTGTCGCCAACTTTTGAAGCCTGTTACTTCTTCTTGACGGGAAGACAAGCAAAAACCAACCCTTCGGGATTTCACTGGCGCCGCCCCAGCAGGGGTCGGCGGATAAGGTGTATATATTTATGTATATATGTATACGTATATATATATATATAGATAGAAAGAAAGAAATCAAGAAAGAAAGTTATGTTTTCGAAGACGCTCTGCCCGGGAAACGTGGAGGCCGCGCTAACACGCAGCGGCCTCGGGAATACGATCTCTCCAAGGCGGGGGGGGCGGGGGGGGCAGAGGAGCTTTTTTAGCCGCTTACCACAGTGTTTGTCGGCTTTAGGGTTTGGGGGTCAGGGGTTAGGGGTAGCGGTTAGGGTTTAGAGGTTTAGGGGTTTAGGGTTTAGGGCTGAGGGTTTTTAGGGCCGTGCAGCGATCTGTCTGGCAGGTTGGGGTTAAGGGTTTGGAGTGTCAGGATTTAGGGTCTCGGGTTCAGTAGGGGTTCAGGGTGTGCCAAGCAGACTTACCAGGATGATTGGAGCGGGCAATCTTAAATCAAGAATATAGAAAGAGATATATCTAAATATGTTTGTCTGTGTATATATCTATATATATATATATATGCATATATATATATATATTGTTTTTATTGATTGCTTGATTTCAGTTATTGCTGTTGATGCAACTGCGCTTTTCTTCCTTCCCAGAAATGACAGAAAACGAATCCGTTGTCAGTGCAGGTCGCTTCTGTGCATCGGGTAACGAAAATACTTATCTTTCGTGCTACAGAATCACGAAAATCAGCATAGGAGGCAGTCATTGTTTCCACTAGCAAATATAATACTGTAGTTGCGGTGAGAGCCGTCACCACAGCAGCCATGGTCGTTCCTACTGTCCAGATTGCCAGTAAAGTTGTACGCAGCACGACTCGCTCGACACAACTGGCAATAATCTTCATGTTTGGCACTGACGGATACTGTTGGCGACGGAGGGCATCTTTGGTTCAAGCTCTATCGTGAGCATTCTTTACATTGAACAGTAGTCGTATATAGATATATAGAGAAGAAGAGATGCGACCCTGCACCCCGAACCGTAATCCCTGAACCCTAAGCCCTGAAACCTGAACCCCGGATCCTGAACCTTAGACTCTGAACCCTGAACCTTATACCCTCCTAAACCACGAAACCCGTAAAACCCAAAAAGCCCTAAACCCCAAAGTCCCTAAACCCCGAAACCTACCTTCATCTCTTGCAACAGCAGCCCTCTCGCTGTGACTGGCTTTTGTTGAGCAGGGCGGGGTTCGAATTTTCAGGGCTGTCGGAGGGGTTCCTTAAAGTACCCTGAACGCCCACAAATCTCTGTAGTCCTTTAAGGGATCTATAAGGGTTCATTTTAAGGGTTCCTTCAAGGCATCTATAAGGGTTCTTTTGGAGTAAACCCCAAAAAACTCGGAAACCGGATTCAGGACAACTAGTGCTGGGATTCTGCAGATTCCCTATACATTACTCTTGAAGATTGAGGCTTTTATGTTTTCAACTTTTGTGCTTCTACTGGAAGGGCTTAGGGTATTCGTTTCCTGAGGGTGTAGGGGCTAGGGTTAGGGTTGAGAGTTTAGGGTATAGGACATAGGGTTTTCTAGGTTTTAGGGTTTAGGGTTTGGGGGTCAGTGTTTGGGGGTTCAGGTTCCTTAGGGGTTCAGGTTCCTTATGTTTTTTTTTTTTTGTGCGGGGCTTCCTTTTAGGGTTCCATATGTAGTTGCTTGCAGGCTTTCTTCAAAGGGTTCCTTATAGAAGTGTAGCCGACAAGCCTCACTCAACCCCAAAACGTGCACCCTGACTTTAGGGGGATCCTTTGAGAAACGCAAATTTGCAAGGTTCATGTACCGAATTAGCTGCGGCTTGGCGTTCATGCTGGGCATCGTATGGATTTCCGTCACTGTGGCGGCAAAGTCAGGTTGGTGGTCGGTTTATGCAAAACGGGTTCATCTAGGAAGTATGAAGCTGCTTGGGAGCATGAGGAAAAACCTTAATCCCAAACCCCTAAACCAATCATATCCTAGTAGTGGAGACCTGAGGGAGAGACATGTTCGGTTCATGGTGAAGCAGCCATGCTAGTTAGTGCTTGAGGCTCCCAGCCCCTCTACACTGAGCCCTCAAACCCTTAACTCTAAACTGAAGACGAAACCCACAAACACAAAGCCTTAAACCCTAAACCCAAGCCCCAAACCGCAGGGGCTCTCTCTTGGAGATGATACATGGGGCAGCTCAGTAGTCGTGCGTAGCTCTTCCGGATCGGCAGTATCGCTCAGTATCGCAGATTTCTTTCCTCGCACGTTTTACTGCCCTTTAGTGGGGCCGTTTTGATCCCAAAGGGTCCAAAGTACCTGTATATAGTAGAATCTCTAGATTAGGAATTGTTGTTATGATTTGGGAAAGTATTGCCCATAACAGTACCTAGACCCTTCGGGGATCCTCATAGCTCTGAAAGCATGATCATTTGAGATTTGCAGGAGCAGCGTTCGAACGTCTTTCAGGTCACATGTGCACCATATCCGTGTTTGCACGCTAGCATGTCGATTGCCTGAGCGGCCGCCCTCATGTCATAACATGTTACAACGCGACAGCAGACAAGCAGATTGTCCTTGTTCCTGTTGTAGGGCTATATTCATCACGACACCCGTCATGCCTTCAGCAACTTCGCTGTGCAATGTCAAACTTTGGTGCATGGTGACAGATGCCGTAGATCAGCACATGGCCTAGCGGGCCTAGCTAGGCCGCAATTCACAGGCAAGCCTTGAGTCTCCATTTCTTGAAGCCCTGATGCCAAGACCTTGGAAGAGTCAGGGAGCCTCCCCAAAATGTCTTACACCCTAACATTCTAAGGCACTAAGCCTAAAACCTTACATGTTAAGAGAGAAGCCAGAAAGTGTAGACCCTCAGACATCGTTTCGATTCCCGTTGATTCCAGGCGAACTACCTTGATGTCCTGGACAAGGCGTCCTCGGGTCAAGGGTTCCATAAACCCTAAAGCCCTAAACCCCAAAACCCATAAACTCTAAAACCATAAAACCCTAAAGCCGTAAACCCTAAACCCTAAAAGCCCAAAAACCCTAAAGCCCTAAACCCTAAAACCCTGGAGCCCTAAAGCCGGGGTTCAGGATGATTTCTGAAGCTCGCCGTGCACAGAGGGTCCCGTGAAGCCCCGGGGGCCATAAACCTAAGACCCCAAAGCCCTCTTAGGATTTAGGATTTTAGGGTTGAGTGTTTAAAGGGCTTATGTAGGGTTTTAGGGTTTAGGGTTTAGGGCTGTTGTAGTGTAGGGCTTTAGGGCTTGGGGTTTTAGGGTTTAGGGCTTTAGGGCTTTAGGGTTTTAGGGTTTAGGGTAAGGGTTCCCAAGACGAGCACACCACCTCGTGCTCTCAGGGGACTTAGTGAGAAAGGCTACAAGTAGGGACACTTATAGACTTGTAGGCTTTTGTTAGGATTTCTACGACGGCGCGCTTCGGGGACGTACTTATAATTGTAGCTATCTTTTTCATAACACGGGCAAGTCCCACGATCCTTCATTTATTAGCCTTAAGGGTTCATGTGCTCAAACAGGATATACTTTGGCATTAAAGTACCGACACAGGTACTACTTTAAGGCCAAAGTTTTTCATATTTGGGCACATGGAGCCTTAGGCCTAGGGTAAAGCAAGGTGAACTACGCGGAGCATGGCTCTGCGGAGGAAATCTCTGGCGAAATGCACCTGCGCTAGGCGGGGTCAGGGATGTCTCTGGCTCTTGCATTGAGGTCATGATTCATAGTGTTTGTGATATGAATCCTGCATTACCCATAACAAGGAATATATACCATAATTCCCATAGTTTAGGGTCCTTAAGGTAATGCAGGATTTTTATCATCAACAGCAGTGCTTTGGTGTATTCCGTGAGTTCGGAGTGATAGTTCGACCCTAAACCTTTCACCCGAAACCCTAGAGTCGCTTGTTGGCTGCCATTCTACGGTTTTGTGACGTTTAAAAACTCAATAGGGATTAACAGTCCCTAACCTGCCAGGTACCTACTATATAGGGTACTAGAGCCCCTATGTAGCCCTATATAGTAGGTACCTGGAAGGTGAGGGAATGATCCTTCAGCCCCCACAGGGAACCCGAGAATAGTTTGTTGTTGTAGCCCGTAGTGCTTATAAAACCCAATACCCTAAACCCTAAACCCCTAAACCCCTAAACCCTAAACCCCTAAACCCTAAGGATAAACAATGATCCTTTTTTATATAGCACCAACAGGGAACCCGAGGCTGAAGCTCCCCACGGTGCCCAAGGCCGGCGCCCCACTCTGCAACACTGGTTGTGTCAGTGTGCCTCACGAAAACTTCGAAAACCTTTATAAACACAGAACGCCCCAAATCCTAAATCCCAAAAGCAACTCTAAGCCCCGGATGTTGAGACGTCTGCAGAAGCAAGACAGCAGATAAACACTAAGTACGTCTAAGCCTTTCTAGGCCCAACCCGATTAACCAGACAACTCCTCAGTCCCACACACTTCTAATCCCGAAGTCCCGTACCCCCAAATTCTTGCAAAGACGAAGCGTCCTTGGCCCTACACCCCAGGATTCCAAAGCTTGGTGAGCCCAAAGCCTCAACCCCCAAGACGTTACTAGCCGAAAGCCCTACCAACTCCCTACATCCCCAAACCCTACACCCTAAACCTCGAACCCCCAAACCCCCAAGCCTGAAACCCCTAAACCCTAAACCCCCAAACCCCAAACCCTTACACCACAAGCTCCAATCCTTCAACACATAATAATATAACATAAACCTCAAGCCCCACAGCACTGACTGTGGTCAAGGGTTTAGTGTGTCGGGTTTAGGATCTGGGGATGTGGAGGATTAGGATGTACGGCTTAGGATTCAGACTCTACCCGTCACTGACAGATGATTTCTATCACTGAAAGCCCCAACCAGACATCCTCAACTTCCTAAACTCCCCTAAACCCTAAGTCCAAACTTTCCAAACTTTCGCGACCCCTGGTCCCCCGAAGCCGTGGAAAAGGCATCAACTCCCCTGAAGCCTAAAGCCCGCTGAAGTCCATTAAAGCCTAGACCCCTAAACCCTAACCCTATCTAAACCATAAACTGAACCCGGGTTTAGGGTTTAGGACCCTAGAGCCTAAACCGCAAACCAAGCAACAAGGCCTCGAAGCTTTGATGCGAAGCGCTCGCATAGAGCTCCCAGGCAGGAACTTGTCTGAGGTTTCGAACCTGCAGCAGCCCTTCGGGCTTAGGGTTTAGGGACCCTAAACTCTAAACCCTAAACCCTAAACACTCCTTTAAGGGTTCCTGTTACGGGTTCCACGGTTTAGGGTTTAGGGGTTCGTTCAGGGGTTTAGGAGTTTCGGGTTTAGTCTCCTCAGCAATACCCTTTTGCCCTTTTGCGCTGCTTGTTGGGCTCCCTTGTTGAAACCAAGTAGTAGGAGCAAGGTTACCTTGATTATCAAGACTACTCCGGAACCTAATGTTGATTGATAGTAACCCGCTTGTATATAGGAACCCTTGTTTCTTTCTGATTCCTCAGAGCCCAAGCACCGAAATACTGGATATAATGAACTACTGCTCTTGGTCTCTTTAATCTTGTTTTGCACACCATACTTAATGACAAGCAAGACAAACATGTGGTGCATGATTGAAGCAGTATAGATTCCAGTATTTCAATACAATAGACACGGCATCCAAGAAATCCTGCAAATCCACTGTGTGGGAAAAGCAGGCCCCCACAGCGTCCCTTTCTGTTGTTGTTGTAACCGTTCGACTGGCGCCGGACCTCAGCGGATCAGTTTGTGGACTCGGAGTAGGAATGAACATGCTAGCCCTTGTGCGGGTAGTTCTCTAAACTAGGAGTCCCTTTTTCAGATCTCCCAAATAGTACGGCACCCGTATAAAAAGGACCCTCAAAGCAACCCTGAGGCGGTTCGGGGATTCAGGGGTCGGGGTTTTTGGCTTGAAAGGCTCGGGGCGTTGTTGGTTTAGGGCCTTCGGGATCGAGGGGGGTTGGGGTTTAGGCTTTTGTGGTTTGGGGGTGTTGGGGTTTCCAAGCGCAATCCGAAATCCTAAACCCTGAACCCTAAACCGTTATTTTAAACCCTAAACCCTAAACCCTAACAAAACAACAATTTTTTTGGAGGGAAGGGAGGGGGGGGGTCGAGCTATACATGGCTTTCTCCAACACCGGCTTGAGAGAGTTATGGGGTTTGTGGGAGGGGCTTTGCGGCACTGTTATTTTTATTATCATTGTTGTTGTTATTATTGTTATTCTCAATATTGTTATTATGTTTATTAGGGGTTAGGGTTTAGGGTTTAGGAGTACTCGTTTAGGCTTGGAGAGGAATCCTGAATCGAAAGATTCCCAAACCTTCGACCCTGTGGCCTGCGCTTTCAACCAAAAATGAAGCTTTGGACCTAAACCAGAAACAGTTTAATGTAGGGGCCGAAATAGTTACCAATACTATTTGGGAGGGGGGGGGTCCTTGTTTTAAATATAGTAGAATGGGCCCCCAACCCCATTCTAATCATTAAGGCCCCCTACATCAGGGTTTAGGGGATAAGGGTCCAACATCCGTCGAAGCCCGAAGCGAAAAACAACACTCCAGAGAAGCTTCCATGCTCGCGAGGCATCTCCAATTCCTGAGGGCTGAGTGGGAAGCTGTCGAATATCACTGCACCCGCCCTGTCCCAATTGTAGGGTAGTGGCTGGGTGCTGAATTCACCCGACTTGAGTGGGAAGCTGTCGAGTTTCGCGGCACCTGCCCTGTCCCACTTGTAGGGTAGTGGCTCGGTGTTGCGGAGTTGGGCCCCTTCGGAAGTTCTTATTAAGGGTTTGGGTTTAGGGATTATTCCGGTCCATTCCTCAGGCTTCAAACGTGAGGGTTCAAGGGGCCAGAGTGTTTCACATATCATTGAATCGACACTTGGCAAATGCTTCTTCGTTCTTGTGCAAAAGCTTGCTTAAGCTACCCAAACTAGAGCAGCATAATATCCCTACCATGGTAACCTGGAGATAAGTTCTTAGCAATTCCAGAACGCTACGACGCACTTCCCTTTTGGCGTCCTGCAGTCTGCAAAAATGACGCGCAGTCCTTCCGGCCCTTTGGGGTTCTTAAAACTCAAGGGGTGCCTGATCCAAGTCAGGGTTCTATGCTAGGGTCCGCTTTTTGTTCTGAAACTCCCACCCTAAACCCCTAAAATCCTAAAGCCTAAACCCATCTTCCACACCATGATCAAAGTTCCGCGGGTTGCGTTCAGGGGTCAGCTGCAGCCCAGGTGTTTTCCATACTGTTGCATCCTCTGGACTCTCGTCACCCTAAATAGTTGCCAATACTAGTTTGTGGGTTCCTTACTACTATTATAGTATAGCATACCCTAGAACCCTATTCTTATTAGTAAGGCCCCTATAGTAACAACATTTAACATTTAACATTACTATCATACACGAAATATACCACTAAACCAGTAACAAGAATAATATTCAGACTAATGATAGTAAGAAGAAGAGTCATGGTTGCTATCTCAAAAACAGTCAGAGTAGTAGTAACCATACTATTGATATACCAGTCATCGTCATCATCATCATCATCAACATCATCATCATCAGCATTGTACTGTTACTATGATGATTACTACTACTACTACTACTACTACTACTACTACTAGTACTACTACTAGTACTACTAGTACTACTACTACTACTACTACTACTACTACTACTACTGATACTACTACTACTACTACCACTACTACTACTACTACTACTACTACTCCTCCTCCTCTTCCTCCCTACTACTACTACTACGACGACGACGACTACTACTACTACTACTACGGCGATGATAACAACAACAATTATCAGCAGCAAACATACAACACAAATGGAAACAACAATAATGCACTACATATAATAGCAACAATTAGAATAGTAGCACCACTAATAACCATAACAGCAATAATCTCAGAGTTATACCAATAGCAACAAGAAAATAGCAAGAAGCCAGGTTCCGCGACCCCGAGACACGCTGCCTTGCTTCTGGGGCTCAAGGGGCTGTTTCTTCCTTCCTCCGTGCGCACGCCGCCCTCCCCCGCGGCACGCCGCGGGCGTGCGAGTGACCATGGCTTTACCTGGCTTAAACTTAACCGGCCTGCTTCCAGATGAGAGGTGGCCGGGGTTTGGGTTTTGAATTAGGGTTTAGGGCTGAGGATTCAGCGTTCCCGGTGTCGTGGTATCTAGTGTTTAGGCTTTTGCTGCTGTGGTTGTGGTTTGGGCAGCTATGGTTTGGGGTGCATTACCGGCAGAGCTCAGGGTGGTGGAGCTCTGAATCGAGCGGATGTCGGTTCGGCAGGTTTTGGGTTTGCTTAAAACCTCGAATCCTTGAGGACCCTCCGAAAGTGTCCTTCTTCTTGATTACATCGACGTGTTTGGATTATTGCAAGAAGTCAGTGAAAGCCTCTTCGCTGAAGCGCCCCAGCCTAACATGTAGAACGTAAATGCCGGGCCCTAAACCTTGAAACATACTTTTATGGCCGCACTAAACTGCTGAGAGCGCCGCTGACCGTTTGCAGGGGCGCTCAAGGCTCCGACCGAGGCCCCCAGCCGAGCGTCTCCTCAGTAACGACGCCTCCCCGCTCCCTCTCTGCCATCAGGCGTCACAACATTTCCCCAAAACACGGCCCCTAAACTCTAAAACCCTAAACCCTAAACCCAAAAGGGCTTCTTCAGGGGCCTCCCTAGCCTGCCCCTTTTCTTTGCCTGTACCTGCTAACCTTCATGTGCAAGGCCGGCCGAAACCTTTCAGGGTGCCTAGACCCTTAAATGTAGTACCGTTTATTGGATGACCTATTTTATGGTTCGGATCCATTTTCGAAGTTTCAAAGGTAACCCAAAAAAGAAGGTACTGCATTTAAGGGTCTAGGTAGATGCTTACACCTCGAGCGACCCTCACAGGGCGCCAGCGGCCGGCACTGACCGCGAGGACCCACAACCCGACACCAAATCAAATTTGGTGTGGTTAGCTATGAAATAATTTATTTTAGAATCAACAAGGGGGGTGGGGGGTGAACCATTAAACGTAATTATTGAGAATAGTAGGATTGGGGCGGGACCACATGCTGGCGCACGATAAGCGGGCGTGACGCGCCCCATTCCTAAAGAAGCGCATCCGCCGCGCGCAGAGTGCTTAGACACCCTAAGCACCAAACCCTAAACCTTTAAACCCTAAACCCCCAAACCCTTAAACCCTTAAACCCTAAGCCCAAAACCCCTAAACCCTATAAACCTTTGAGAGCCCCAAAGCTCGAAACGCAAGAACCCCTGGAGCAACCCTGTCGAGCTGGCAACCTGCAAGCTAAGCCAACAGGCTTCATATATCCATATGTGTGTGTACACATATACATACATACATATATATATAGATACACACACGCAAAGACACAGCCAGCAGGTGGATAGCGGAGATGACCTTCGACGCAAGCGACGAGTGCAACTGGGTTCTGGAGTGCCATACTTTAATGTTTTTTTTGGCAGCCTGTTCCTTGAAGGAACCATTACGAAACAAAAGTCTGCATTGTTTCTCCTGGTTACTTCAAAGCCCAGGTAAAGCCGAGCGCGGGCACCACCGTGCCGATGTCATGTGCCTCGGCACTGGGGTCTTGATACGAATTCCTCGAAGCTCCTTGGTATCGTCATATCCTAAACCCTCAACTTTAGTTGCCCTAAACCCAAAGCACCATTCTAACGATTAAGGCACCTGAATTATGCAGGGACCGGTTGCGACCTATACAATGTTACAGCCTGCGTTCAAGAACCCAGTGATAGAGCCGAATATAGGGGCCTTAATAATTAGAATAGGGTTTGGGGGGTATATTACTCTATAATTATAATAAGGAACCACCAAAACCCGATTCTAACTAGGCGCGAAGCGACATTGATCTTCGACCATACCCCGTCTTTTAAACCCAGGGCTTCGGCTAGGCCAAGCGAAGGGTGTCTGTATTGCAGAGCTCGCAATGATTAGCAAGAGTATTCCTTATATATTTATGCAACAGTATGCACCACAACGCAATTCATATGATGTTTATGAGCGTGATATAATGATTGTTCTGCTCCTTCTTCTCTTATTCCGTCATTGTGCACCATACTGTATTGTTGCTATTCTTCTCATTTTTTGCTCAGCATTACCATCATCATTGGTTGTTACTTTACAAGCTGAGAAGCACTTTCGAATCCGTCCTCCTGCCAGCTTCGTGCTGACCTGCGCCGCACGCATCGTGCAGATGCAGAGCGGATTTGCTATGCTTGAGCCGCGCGGCAGCAGTCGTAAAACAAGACAGCCCGGCACCCCCTTGTGAAGGGAGACCCCAGAGGAGAGTGCCTGCATGGTTCCAGAAACTTGTAGAACCCCAAACCCTAATCTCCCAAACTCCTAAACCCCCAAACTCCTAAACCCTAAACCCTGAATTCCAAATCCTAAAGGGAACCCGAAATCCAACCGGGTGAGTTTTGCAGGGAGGCAGTTGGCTCCGGCATGGTTTGGTTGTCCTAGGCTGATGTTGAATTCTTTATACGCTTTAGGTGTTATAGGGCTTGGGATTTAGGGTACAGGCTTCAGTTGGTTTCAGGGTTTATATAGGTTTTAGAAGCTTTAGGGTTTAGGATTTAGTTGATTAATATGAGTTGGCAGGCATAATTTTCCCTATGCAGCGTACTGTTGTGGATAGCTGCGGGCCAACGGTCTGGGTATATACCGTTTACATGATGTGCGCTGTGGTGTCTCAGGGGCTAAATGTCGACGCAGTCCTTTGCAAGAGTGCACCGAGTGCAACTACATGGGCTGGGCTTCAGTCGTGTGAGGCGGGTTTCCCGTTTTGGGCCATCCCGCAAGCACTCCACCCAAAGCCTGCCATCCCCCCGCCCTCGTGGGCCTGACGGAGTGAGGTCAGCATATCAGCAGCCGAACAACGCAGCGAACATCATGATGAAGAACATGCTCGATCTGTGCATTGGTGGCTCGTCTCTCCAGCATTGCCACAGCAGAGCTCGAACTAAGGAATGGATTTCGAGTCTGGCTTTGACTGGGCAAACAGAACTCCTAATACCTGTTCTCCGATACTCCGGAGACAATGCAACACCTAGAAGCGCCCTGAAACCCATCCTAGAAACCTCGAGGTGTATTGGCCTTCTTCCTATTCGGGTACTACATCGCCTATCACGACACGCACAGCCTGAACGGCGACACTGCTGCAAAAAGTCCCGGGGATCGGAGATGAAGTCCTAAAAATCTAAACCCCAGAGCCCATGCCCGAACATCTCCGTCACCAAGCCTTGTTCACTTGAAAGCTTGGGCCCCTAAAAACCCCCCTGCGACGGTCGTCGTGGTCGTCATCGTCTTCGTCGTGGTCGTAGATGCGATCGCAATCGTACGTCGTAGCAATCCTATTGCCGTAGTACTAGTGTTCCTCTTATAAGTACTCGTAAAGTTACTAGTCTTCCTATACGAACATGCCTCTTCTTAGTCTTGGCAGTCCTCTTGGAAGCAGCAGTGTTAGGAGGAGTACCGGTCGGCTCTCAGTTCAAGCAGGCTTCCGGGTTGAACGGGGCCGAAATCTCGGCGGCTAGGTTTTCAGGAGCCTGAGCCCTAAATGTATGTAGGGTAAAAGCCCTTTACAGGTCTTCGGTTACTTACCTTCGGGGGTTGAGGTAAGCCCCAAAGGAAGCCTAAACCCTAAACCCGAAAGCCGAAGTAGAAAGCCCCAAAGGGAGCCTATAAACCCTATAAACCCGAAAGCCGAAGTGGAGGTCTGGCTGATGCTGGAACCGATCTTGCACACTTTTTCTGCACGTGCCGCGGCAGTGGGATGGGTGGCGGTAAGATCCGGAGGTTTCGGAGCCACGGTTTAAGGTTTAAAGGGTTCCCCTAAGGGTCCAAGTACTCATTATTTAAGGACTTTGGGGCCTTTATGGGTACCAAAATCCATAAATAAGGACTACTTGGACCCTAAGGGTTCTTTAAGATAAACACTGCCTCGTATCTTTTAGGGGGTTTGGGAAAGTTCTGGGTTTAGGGTGTAGGAGTTCCTGTCAGGGCTTCTACATACAAGGCTTATAGAATGTATGAGCTTTTTTTTTATCAGGGTTGTGTAAGGTTGGATAGGTGGCAAAATAATATAAATTAGACTAGGCTTTAGGGTTTGGGGGGTTTGGGTTAGGGCTTCAGGGTTTCGGGGGTTTAGGCTCTGGGGTTAAGCGAATACAGTCCAACGTACCCCAACTGCCTGGCAACGAATGTTTGGCCAAGATGTGAGGTTCTCCTATGCTACTACGGCCGCGACCATCAACAGTGGCGCACTGGCAGGGCGAGTGGCCTTCTTCCCCTACTTGGCGGCTATGCCGAAGTTCGGGTGAAGGGCTTCCGGATGTTTTGTGGCTTGTTCTGCGTTTCTACAGATCCTAAACGCTAAACTGCCCTGAACCGCTTAAACCCTATAAACCCGAAACCCCTAGACCCTAAAATAAACTCTAAGCCCTGTAAACTTGCAGAACTTGGGGTCCGGCCAATCCTGAAAGCACAGGGCAGGCAGCCCCCAGGCAGCGAAACCAAGCGGTCGGTGGCTTTAACCTGGAGTCCTAAGCAATGTGGGATTATATGTTTACGGTTTAGGGAGCGCAGGGTAGGAGTCGTGCGCAGAGGAAGGGCTTGCAAAGCGACATGGAAACACAGTCGTGCAACATGTGCTTGCTTGTATGATAGGATTCAAGTGTGCGCATGGCTAAAGCTTGATCGTGTGCGGCACTCAACGGTTGCACCTTCGTTATGGCAGCCTCACTCTTTTATCATTTGCTGCTACACGGCTGGCGCGTGATGACGGCGAGGTAATAGAATGGTTCTCGCGCGCCAAACCTTCCTTAACCGCTTGGCATGCCTGCGTACGGCGTCAGCTTGTTCATGCACCATACACCAGCCACTGCAGCCTTTGCAATTGCTGCAGGAGTTGCATATTTCTGCGCCCGCCCAACCCGCCCTCGAGGGCATTTCATGGGGCTTTAAAACGCTTGGGCTGCGGCCCTGCCAGGTGCAGTATCAGTAGCAGACGTTGTTCACAAGGATGCGGAAGATAGAAAGTTTCTGCAGGCCACATCCCTAAAGTTGGACCAGATAACACAGATGTCCAACAGAACGATACCAATATTGGAGCCTCAGAAATCAGAAAAAAGGAATACAAATGATTACTATAGTAAGACTTCATATTGTTTATTGACGATTCTGGTAAAGAATCGTCTCGGTGAGCTTCCTTGGGCACGTTTGGCTCAAAGCTGCTCTTTGCCTGCTCGCTGTGGCCAGAGCAGGATCTTGCAGCTTTTCTTTTTGAAGCTGTCCCTTGCCAAGAGACCCCCTCTACAAAAAAGGCCTCCAAAAAACACAGACAGAGTTTTCTGGAAGGGCTTTGGGATCTGCCCTCTATGCGGCCCTTTATGTATGTATGTATGTATGTATGTATGTATGTATGTATGTTTCTTAGTCTGTATGTATATGCATGTATGTATGCATGTATATGCAAATTTGGATACATGCATACATCCGTCGGCATCTTTGGACCCCGCAGATGTACACGGCCACGCAAGGTCCTGTCAACGGTTATGACGGGACTGCTTTATCCGCCTCTTGGCCTGATGGACCATGAGAGGTTTAGGGTTTAGGGGGGCTGTTTGATCTGATTTCTTGATATAATACGCCCTTACCAAGGCAGGTTATATGGGGTTCAGGTCCTATCCGTCATCGTCCATTATGTCAAGCTTGCAATTTCGAGAAGAGAAGCTGTGCAGGCGCTGCTCAGCAGAGGCATTCGTGTCCCATGTTCTAACTAACCTTCTAGAATCAAAGATGCCGCAAGTACAAGCAAGCACAGTACGAACAAACCCACACATGTTATCAAAAGTAACTCACACTGAACACGGAGCCTTAAACTTAGCGTTGAGGGTTTAGGGTTGGCTTCGGGCTTGGGGTTGATTTAGGGTTCAGGGTCGGTTTAGGGTTTACCTAGACCCTTAAATGTAGTACCTTTTATTGGATGACCTATTTTATGGTTATAATAAGAAACAAAGGTAATTATCCAAAACAAGGTACTACATTTAAGGGTCTAGGTAGGGTTTAGGGGCTCTGAACCCAAAACTGGGCCTTTGCCACGTCTGTGCTTGGACCCATAGGAGTCTGCTCGGGGCCTTGGGTTCTGCTTGTGAGCATCACCCCCGACCCCCAAGCCGCGCCTGGTGGCTTATAGGGCTGTAAGGTTTCGGATTTAAGGCCAAGGATTCAGGGTTTATAGGGTTTAGGAATTTAGGGTTGAGGATGGAGGGTTCAGGGTTTCGAGTTATCGATTTGTGTGGTGAGCTTTGAACGAAGCAGGTCGGATACCTCTTTGTACACGCCAAGACTGAGGATTTTGTCAGATCTTAATGAACGACCCTCTAAGTAGACTCTAGCAACACCCTGAACCCTGAACACATCTGCTGGCAAGGTCCGAGAGCTGTGTATCCCAGCCCCCTTGACTTAACGGGTCTTAACCAATAGAACCCCACCTGAAGCCGCATAATAGCCTTATGTGAGGGTTCTATTCCTCAAAAATGTGAAGATGAGCAGATGAAAAATCTCGCTTGAGGATGCAGGGTTTTACTGGCCAGGGTTGAGAGTTTGAGGGTGCAATCAAGTCGAGCTTTCACAGAGCACTGTCACACGCATGGAAAACGAGACATGAAGCCCATGCTATGAGTATTTTTATAAATCAGCCGTAGTAAAACTATCCGTGTAGAGTCCCTACTATCCGTTCTATTTTCATGAGCGACAAAACCCCGCTCCAACTAGCAAGGCCCCTCCCACAAATCGCGAAGCTTGGGGACACTCAGCCTCCAGCGCTCCGCAACCCTAAAGCCCGAACCTTAGACCTCCAATGTCAAGCCCTTTAAAGGGTTATAGGGTTTACATAAAGTTTAGGGAAAATGTGTACCCTGAAACCGTAGCCACACCAAACCCGAACACACAGGATTTGTGCCTACCTCGCCTGGGGAAATGGCTGGCTGCAAGAGCTCGGATTCGTGGACTTCGCAGGCTCAGTGGTGGTGCACCAGGCGAGCAACAGGGCGGGGCCGCGGGGCTCTAGGGATGCGCGTTTTTGGTTTAGGGTGTCATGGAGTTTTGGTTTTGGATGTTAGGGATTTTTGTGCTAGGGTATAAATTTTGGGACTTGGGCTGTAGTAAGCATGGTGTTTGTTCTAAAAACAACTGGTATTGCTACAACCACTGCCAGCCCCGCCCATTTGATTCTTGCTGCTGCGGCTGCTGCTGCTTGCGACTTGCTTCTTCAATTGCGCCGACCACAACATGCAGTATTAAGTAATTCGTATTACTATTGCTACTACTACTACTGCTACTACTACTACTACTACCACCACTACCACTACCACTACCACGACCACTACCACTGCTGCTGCTGCTGCTCCTGCTGCTGCCACTGCCATTGCTACTGCTACTGCTGCTGCCACTGCCACTGCTAGCAGTTGTCGTGCATCAATTGTGGTTTGGGTCGTCGCAGCTGTAGCATACTAGTGCGACCTGTGTTGGTGTTATTAGCCGTGTTTGTGGCACAGTGGTTCGGGTCGTCTCTGCAATAGCAGTAGCTGTTCGTCGTAGTCGTGGTGTTAGTACGAGGAGGAGGCGGTTGGGGATGAGGCGGGAAAAGGGGGGCAAGGCAGACGAGGGGTCGGTGTTGCAGGAGAGGTAGTAGTAGTGGCAAGAATGGTAGAGTGCATGTACTAGTATCATTGTTGTTATTCGCACAGTAATTAGCAGCAGCACGCAGTAGCCGTAGCCGCAGCGCTCTGCGCAGCCGCAGTGGTCGCAGTAGCAGTTGAGAAGTATAGTGGTGCGAGTAGTAGTAGCAGTAGCAGCAGGAGACGGTTTTGATAGCGCTACTGGAAGCAAGTCGGATTTGCAGCGCACCAGTTGAAATGAAGAGAGTGAGACTTGTTCGACTTTCGCTGCAGCTCACTGCTATCCGAGACGCCCTATAGCGGGTGTTGCCGGACACTTGTAGGGCGCCTTCAGAGCGTTCTGACAAGCCTGTCACTCATCACCCCCTGAGTTCCGCGCCATAGCACTAAGCAAACTTCCGTCCATCCGATGCGAAGAATGAGAGTGATGATGATGATGATGATGATGACAACCCAGACGCTATTGACGTGTTTGATATATGCCCCAGTGGACAACTTCGTCGGTTGCTCCTTTAAGTTTCTGCGAAGGTAGGCGCCGTCTCCGCACTTGTTTCCACCTGCACCTCGGCTTATGGTTTTTTGTGGTCTCGGGTTCAGTCGGATGGAACTTGTAGTGCTGCTTTGGCTTCAGACTGCGATGTGAACTTCAAACCGTGCACCCGAACTCCCAGACCCTCTAAACTCCAGACCCGGACACCTCAAGCCATCCCCACCCTCTCAACGCGCAGCAAAGAATCGCGGGAGTGTAGCGCCTGATGTAGTTAAGGGGGTCCTTGAAGCTTTGTGGCCTCTTACAAACGCCAATGTTTAGACTTTAAACCCTGCGAAACCCTATACTCGCCTATACCCAAGACCCGTGGCTGCCTTTTCTGGTGTAAGCACATGAGGTGCCAAGCCCCAAGGCCCGATCCCCAAAACCCTAAATTTAGGGTTTGGGCAGTTTGGGGTTTAGGATGTAGGGTGTATAAGGGTTTCTGGTTTAGGAACCCTGAAACCCCCCCGCGTCGACATCTTCGAAGCTTTGATTGGCCTGAAGGCCTTGCAAGGTTTGATTACGGCATCGCAGGACAACTATAGAGAAGCCAAGCACGGCACCTACAAGAGCGTATTCACGCGACAGCCACCTGTAGAGTAACATACACACCCAGGTTGGTGTATACATCTGTATATACATACACATTTTGATCTCTCTCTCTCTCTCCATATATTTATTTATATATATATATGTATATATATATATACCTTACTTCATATGCACCTAGTCGCCCACGCAAACACATCATTTAGTTGTACACACCTGCTCAACGACATGCATACATGGTAAGACCCTGGCACAAATCAACACACTAGGACATTCAACCCTGAACCACAGCTCCCCGAAAGCCGAAGCCCTGAACCCCAAATCCTGAGACAAAACCCCCATATTCGACCACAACCCTCAAGACTCATAGAACCCTTGCAACTCCCGATGAGACTCTATAAACAACTCCTTTCTTAAAGCCCACGAAACCCTAAGAGAGATTTCCCAAAACCCAAAACCCCTAAACTTAAACCCTAACCCCAAAACCCCGAAACTTGAACCCTAACCCCAGAAGCCCTTAAACCTCTAACCCTTAAAACGCTCAACCCTAAACCCTATAGACCCCTTGAAAGAACCGGGTCTGTCAAGGCTTCCTGGGGCCTCGCATCGGCCGATTCCCCACGTACCGCACATGGAAACGGCCATGGAGCGAACCTCGCAGGAACAGAAAATGGGGGGTTCGGTTTAGAACAGAAAGCGGGAAGGGGGGGGGGGGTTGGGGAGTTGTGGGTTCCTAGGGTTCAGGGTAGAAGTAGTTGTTCAATCACGGGGGGTGGTGATTTTTGAGTCTCGGGTTTGAGTTTCTTTTTGGGTTTAGGGTTTGAGAAGTTTTCTTTTGGCGCTCAGGGTTCTTGAGGTGTAGGGTCTGGGGTTTTCAGAGTGTAGGGGCTCGAGGCCGTTGGGGTCGAGGTTTTTTTCTGGACCAACACACTACCCATAGGCTCCTTAGTAGTTCCTTTTTGGGATTACCTTGTAGGATTCTAAATATGAACCATAGAAAGGAACTACTTAGGAGCCTGTGGGTAATACAACAACTACCGCAACACAACGCAAACCCTGAAGCCTAAAACCCACCGAAAATGTCCTAAGCCCCAACCCCTGAACCCCTGAACCCGACATCCGAAGCCCTCAGCCCGAAACCGCCGAGTTCTTCTTCCTAGAGAAGCGCCGCAATGAGTACTACAGGGAGCCCGAGGAGTGCTCGGGTTTCGCTGTGTGTATATATATATATATATACATATAGATGTATATATGTATATACACCTACCTGCCTACTTACCTACCTACCTCCTACCTACCTACCTACCTACCTACCTACCTACCTACATACATTACATAATTCAGTTTGTACGACATACGGCATATATAGATATATACATACAAGCATCTTGTAGTTCGCAGCTGTAGGCGACTGCCACCACTTCTTTTGCACCTTGTATTCTAGGTCATCCTGCACTCATCTGTACATACAACAGAGATATATGTCAGATATCAGATATAATATCCATAACAGTGCAGCACCAGGCCAGCAGCAACAGCAAGCACCAGCAGCAACGACAACAACAGCAGCAACAGCAACAGCAACAGCAACAGCAACAGCAACAGCAACAGCAACAGCAACAGCAACAACCGCAACAACAACACCACCCAACAAGCAGCAACCACAACAGCACCAGCAGCAACAACAACATCACGAATCGTAATTAATATTAATAAAAGTAACGCTATATATGTACAATGGTAAGAGCAATAGCAGCCACAATTATATTCAACGTGATGATATAATAAGAAAAACAATGAATCTAAAATTTGACAGCAAGTAGTAGTAGCAATAATTAGAGTCCTCCTCCTCCTCTTCCTCCTCCTCAGCATCCTCACCATCATCATCCGCATCAGAATCATCATCGCCGAATATACAGAATAATCATATTGTGCATAATACTCGTAATGCTCATCACCACCATATTCATCATAAGATTCGTTAATAAACTTGTGTTGGTATAATACACATGGTACTTATACTAATAGAAGCAATGGTCTTAAATGGTTATACTAGTCACTAGTCACAAACGTCAGAATAGTCAATAAGCAATAGAAATATTCAGTATAATCATGACATCGCTAAAAGTATAATAGCAATAGCAATAAACGCCATCATCAGAATATCTGATTAAAGGGGGGAGTTTCAGGAAGATTTAGGGCTTCCAGGGTTCAGGGCTTAGGGCTTATAGGGTTTAGGGTTCAAAGTTAGAGCTTCGGCTTAAGGGTTGTTCCGAGGGGTCAGGTTGTGCCAGGTTGTTTTGAGGGTTTGCAACAGGGTTGTGGGTCTTAAGGGTTCTTCATTCGGGTTCCGGGTTAAGGAGCTTAGGGGTTGTTAGTTTCATCGCGGTTTAGGGTTTAGGGTTTAGTTTAGGATTACGGCTGGCTGTAGGATCTTCGAGTTTGGCCTGTGGGCTGTTTAATAGAGGTTTCCAGTGGCGCCCATATCAAAGTTTTGGGTCACAGGGTTGGGCTTTTGGGCTTCAGTAGTCGTGTAGAGTTTAGGGTTTAGGGTACCGTTTTTGACAGTTTTGGACTTGGCAACTTCAGTCCTTTGCTTTGGGGTTTAGGGCTGTTTGCCGTCATCGCTGCTGTTCTTGCTGTCGCGGGTTAGGGTTTAGGGTTTAGGATCTGATTCTCCCTGGGCTGTGCAGTCTTCCAGCTGCATTGGAATCGGATGAACTGTCCTTGCTGCAATTGTCAGCTCCATGGGTTTCAGGAGCCTGTGGCTACTGCGTTCCTGAGTAGTAGCCCTTGGCCCTTTTCATTGTATTGTTCCCTTTTGAGAACTGAAGAAAAAGGGCACCCTTAGTATCAAGGGGTCATTCAGGAACCTAGGCTACGACAGTCGATCAGCCTTTGCTTTGCTCGTCTGGCTTCCTCCTACAATGCTGCCAATATAGCAGTCTGAATTCTGAATCATTACCACTACTGTTCCCCAGGCTTCCTAAGCGTAGTATATTACAACATGCTCCCAGAACCCTATTCTAACTACTCAGGCCCCATTATCATGCCAGGATCCAGTTGAGACGAAGGTCTTCATTCCTTTCCGGAAATGCCGGCATCCTGTGCAGCTGCTTTTTGGAAACTTGGCTTCAGGCTCTGGAGCCCTTAATTAGTCTCTTAGACCTAAATCCCCAACGCCATGCCCCGGAAAGCAGGGCCTCCTCAGAACATCCTTCAACAAAAGCCGCAGGCACGCAATGAATCCCAGTAAACGACGAGCGGACGATCAGGGCTATTCTGAGAGTGATGAAAAGCGCAACTCTGAGAGGGCTGCTATAAGGGCTACCATGCCTACTATGCAGCAGGGCTACTGGAAACGGGCTACCATACGGGATACCGCAAGAGCGTTGCTATACGGGCAACTATAAGAGCGTTGCTATGGGGGCGAATGTAAGGGACAGCTGTAAGTGCCACTATAACAGGGTTGCAAAAAATATTTCGACAGAGGTTCATGTTTGTGAGGAATTTTGCTCTGGTTCGTCGTGGTTGATGCTGCAAGAGTCTCGGATTTAGACGCTACGAAAGCTTCTCGAGGTGGTGCTCCAAACGGCAGTTTCTTAATTGCCTACGATGGACGTGTCTGTTATGTATCAGCTTCTTCGGAGGACATGGAGTCAATGCGCTTAGCATCGAAGGACTCATATTTTAAGGCTTTTGGGCCCAAAGATCTTATTATATAAGGCTTTGGCGCTATTTTGATGCTAAGGGATGGAGCAATGGGGGAACGAAGGATTTCGCTGAAATAACAGGCCCTTCTCCTGGTGGTTTCTCTCTCCACGCCTTCTCTTTCTCCCTATGCTTGGACTCACTCAACAACACACGCCGTCTTCGATATCTAATGAAGGGGCCATCATGTTTAGAATAGGGTTTTGGGGTATATTATACTATAATTCACGTGCACTTTTGCACGACAATGATTCTTGGAATTCGCGCCATTGACTGTATTCCAACATTCTGGCTTTCACCATAATTACAGTATGGAGCTCCCAAAACCCTGTTCTAAGTATTACGGCCCCTATACCCTAAACCCTTGTAGTAGCCCGTCCAGAACATCCTTAAGGCCCCCTATACCCTAAACCCTTATAGTAGCCCTTACAGAACCCTTAAGGAACCCTTTACAGGTAATTCTTTAGGCCCCTATACCCTGAACCCTTACAGAACCCTTTCAGGAACCCTTTAAAGGAATCCCCAAA
>CAJNJA010079252.1:0-49911 GCA_905231915.1 Symbiodinium necroappetens
GTGTGTGTGTGTGTGTGTGTGGGGTGTGTGTGTGTGTGTCTGTATGTATGTATGTATGTATCCATCCATGCATGCATGCATGCATGGATGGATGGATGGATGGATGGATGTAGGTAGGTATGTATGTATGTATGTATGTATGTGTGTATTATATTAAAGAACAAGCAACCAAAAAACAGACGAAACACAACAAACATTTGAGTTTTATTGATCGACACATGTATATATGTAGAGAAGTACACATACATACATGCATAGACTTGTTTTGCTTGTGTGTATACTTACCTTGTTATGTCCTTTTCTGCTCTTTGAATCTTAGGGTTTGGGGATGTTTGGGGTTGGTGCCTCTTTAGGGGAGGGTTGAGGGTTCAGGGTTTAGGCCTTTCCCTTTCTCGTGAGGCGCTGCTGGCCAGCGGCCTCACCTATGGCATGGCGAAGAAATGGTTCGAGGACCCCAAGACCCTATAGACCCCTATAAACTCCTAAGCCCCTGAACCGTGAACCCCTAAACTATCCTATACCCTTAAAGACGTAAAGCCCGAACGCCCTGAAGAAGTGCGTCCAGGACCCGGCTTTGGAGTTCGAGGGGGGCAAGAAGTCCGTCTTTGACATGCTGGAGGATACCAGGGCTTCCTTAAGGGCCTCGCGGGTTCAGGGCCGGGCTTTGGAGTTGAGGGACTTGCAGAAATTCGGGTGACATGCTGGAGGATCTGGATGCCGGTGACTGCCTGAAGAAGTGCAAGGCCATCGCTGCAGCCAACAAGTGAACGGGTGGAGTGGCAGCCTTCCAATTTGGGCTTCAGGGGGCCTTTGAATTTTGCAGCTCTGGGCCCCAGGGGCGGGCTGAAAGCCCGGACTAGGCAGGGACAGCAGAGGTGCACTTTTTTGATCCCCCTCTTGTGCTTGCTTTCATCATGAAAGAAGGGGAGGACCCAGGTTTGCTTCTAGTCTATAAAAAAACTTACGGCCTTTATTTTCAAGCTCTAGCTCTTCTTGAAGTACGGGTCCCTGACCGTTTTGGACTCCACTGCTGACTTTTGTCCGCCCTTTCGAAGATCGCAGAGTCTGCAACTTGCTTCTCACTATGGTGGCGGTTGCAGATCCCCCTGCTCTCTACCAAAATGTTTGACCTTAGAGGAGCATGTCCGCAAAAAAGCCTTCCCTGAATAACCTAATTCGATCGAATGAGCACCCCACGGTATTTCAAGATTGCGGACAGCCCCTATCCGATTTGTATGGAGATGTACCAATCAGACACAGCAACGCACCGCGCAGCAGCCTCCCGAAGTGCTGCCAAAAAGGATATTTGTGGTCTTGGTCTTGAGTCATCAATGCCTGCCGCATAGTCGCCTACCGGAGCTCGTTGTTGGGATCCTTGCCTACCTGCTGCGGGAGAGAGCGCCGACATCCGAAATCCTGAAGCTTCACATCCCGAAGCCCGAAGCCACCACTGCGCACGGGACTCATGGCTGAAACTAGGTCCTATGCACAGCTCTAACATGTCGTAGCTACTTCTAGGTCGCAACCGGCCTTTCTATACTCCAAAACAGGATAGAAAGCATTGCCCGCACCGGCAAATTGGGCTGACGAAACCTTGGTAATCCCATCAAAAAAGCCCCTATAAACAGCGAGCCTTGAAACCTAAAGCCCTGGACAATTCGTGCAAAACATTGCAAGCAAGGCTGCAAAAACCCACAAATCCCTGCTTCTTGAATCAGGTTCTGCTACACTGGCTTCCTTCTGCAGGCAGTCTCTCCGGAACTGTTCAGCTGGGCCTGCAGCCACATACCTATGCTGGGTAATTACCCATAGGCCCCTAAGTAGTTCCTTTTTGTGGTTTACAAATTAGGATCCTATAAGGTAATCCCAAAAAGGAGCTACTTAGAGGCCTGTGGGTAAGCCTTGGGTGTATCTTATAGTTGCCGTTGCTGGGTCTGAGAGAGTCCTATTTGCGAAGACCTCTTGAGGGTTTCAAAGCCTTCCAGGCTCCAAGTGCCAACTGTGTAATGCCCGAAGCCAGATAAACCCAGAACATGTGGTTTAAGTTTGACAGACATTCTAGAAGTTAAGGCAACGAATCTCCGTAGCCTTCCTCCGCGCAAGCCCTGGCTGTGTCTAGATAGTAAACTTAACCCTATGAACCTCTAAACCCTCACCGGCACGAACACATGCGAGCTTCTCAAGCTAAGATTCTCCAGGTAAGGGGGCCGTAGGGTTTTAGGGTTTAGGGTTGGAGGTTGATTGCTCCCGGCTTTCGGCGGCTTCCATGGATGTCTTCTTGGGCTTGGAAGAGATCGAGAGGGTTTTGATTGGATGGGAGGGTTTAGAGGGTGGAGGTCCGAGGGTGAAAGGCATCGTTGAGGGTTCCGGTAATTCCGCGTCGTTTAGAGTCCGTATAAACCTATATGCCTATAGATCTTGCAGTCCGTAGCTCAACCCCTAAATGAAGCCAGGAAGAAACCTTGTGGACCCTTGCCTGCAGAATGCCTAAATCCTGAACCTGACAACCGTTGTTCAGCTCTTTTCCTCAGACGGCTTTGCTCATACAGCGCTTGCAGCCGAACGACTGCCTGGACGACCAGTGCCTTGGTATGTTCCTCTTGTTTCTAGTGAGTTGGTTCCCCTTGCACGCCGTTTGATAGGGCCGTACATGTCGTTCATCTTTAGAAGACGGTTTCTTGGGATACCGCATAGTATATACATAGAAGAGCAAACCTTATAGTAATGTACCAGAAGGGGCCATTACTAGTCGTCCAAGCACTACACAACAGTGGGTTGATTGGAAACCCTTGCGACATCTTACGATAGGGTTTGACCGCGGAATTTAGGGGTGATGGGAGGTCCAGGTAGCGCAACACCACAACTACGCCAGGGTGTGGGGTTTAGGGTGCAGAGAGTTTGGGCGGTTTGGAGTTTGCCTCATGCGCTGCAGGCTTGCTGAAATGACACAGGGTTTGAGGTGTAGACCTGCGCAACTTCACTCGTTACTTTTCGCGATTTTGAGAATACGTTAATTTAATTGGGGCTTCAGGGTTCATTCCGATGCGGGTGATTTAGGGTTGGGGGGGCCTAGAGGGGTTTTGGTGTCAGATGGGGCCTCGCGGTGGAATAGAGCTTCTTGTTTTGTTGAGGGCAGGTGAGGGTTTAGACTTAATAGGTTTGGTTCGCCTGCGGGCAAGAGAGTAGCTGCACAACGAACGGGTCGATGTGTTAGGGAGTTTGGTTTGAGGCTGCAGGGAGCGGTCTATGAACTTTCGGCGTTGGGGCTTAAGTGTTCCTTGCAGGTACTGCAGCCATTTCTGCGACGTGGCGCTGGATCTCTTCACCGGCACGTTGCAGGACGGAATAGCTTCCAGGCTACAAGACCGGCCAGCATGCAATTTCTATTCTTGTGGATGAATCTTTCTACCTGCTTGGACTCGCCACACAATGATTGTGCAGACTTTTTCTCTTTGAGGCTTGCAGAGTTAGATTCAGATCTATAAGGAATGGGCTGAAGGCTTGAATAGAGTAGGGCTGACATATCCGGTTTTGCTGAGTGCATATAGCATGGCTGGGCTTTACCGACATAAGGGGCGTGAGCTTCTCGAGAAATGGAGTCTGCCTTGATTTGTGCTCCCTTCAGTTGGATTCCGCTGAGGTGCAATTGCGAAATTCGGCCCCGAAATGCTATCCTTAGCGTGGTTCTTGGGAGCCAGAAACCCTAAAGACGTAAGACCATGCCAGAAGTTTAACCGGAACTCGGAATCGGGGTGTTCAGCGAGAACCCAGGACCTGAGAAAGCCCAGTTTCGAAGTTCATGAGGATCAATACCATATGAATACATACAAAATCACACACACACACATATATATATACATATTAAATAAATACATAAATAAAGGTGTATATAAATATAGATGTGTGTGTGTGTATGTATGTATGTATGTATGTATGTATATATATATATATATTTCTTTATTTATTTATATGCACACACTTGGGTTTTATTACCAAAGACTCTACTACTCTACAAGCACGTCAGCAGGTTTTCACTACAGCAGCACAGTTAAAGGCCTTAAGCGGAGTCTACCAGGGTTCGAATATTAGGGTTGTATGAGGGAACTACTACAGGGCTCCTATTAGGATTTATCCTGGGGTGTTCCTGGAGAGCCTCCTTCTTAGAGCCCCGATTCCTGGAAGACCGACAGCCGGAGACCGTGGATTCGGAAGCATAATTCTGTTATAGGTGCGGAGGACTCCATCATACGATTTAAGATGGGATTCCGGAACTTCTGGATCATGACTGCTCGCACCGGCGCAGCAAAACCCATCTAGCCCTCTAACCTCGAAGCCCTAATTTTTTGAACGCCTCAAAAGATGATGGCTCGTGGCAGGAGATGCCGTCCGAGCCATTCTTCCACCAGTTCGGCCACTTGGCCAAAACGGGTGGCACGTGGGGCGGGGGGGGGGGGGTCCTGAACGTGGATTTAGGGTTTTGAGGGTTGAAGGTGAGTTAGTCGTCGAAGAAGTAGTTTGTGTTACACCTTCTTAGGTGTTTAGTACAGATGCATTAGACACACTCATAGATAGAAACCCTGCCATACCTAGACGGCTGTAGTGGAGCAAAAGGGACTTAATAGCTGAAGGGATACACATTACACGTTTTGAGACACTAGTACCCACCATAAACCTGAAAGTGTACACACGTTTGGTGTTTTATGAACTCAGCAACTAAACCGAAGTTTGGGCCATCAGGTATGGGGTTTTTGTATATTAATTTTTCAAATGGGCCGGAGGACCATCAGAGTTCGAGTTTGGGTTTGGGGGCTGTGGCGATGAGTGCTCGTGCAAAGTAAAATCGTATCGAAACTTGATAGAACTTTTTTGGGGAACGATTTTATAGACCCATATAAGGGTTTAGGGTTAAGGGTTTATACGGTTTCTTTCTTTTTGTAAGGCCTTGAAAGCAGCTTTGTAGGGCATGCCCTGGAGCTTCCCCGAAGTCAACTCCCTGACAACTCCCTAGACTGGAAAACCACCCTACCCATAGGCCCCTAAGTAGTTCCTTTTTGGGATGGCCTTCTAGGATTCTATATGTAAACCACAAAAAGGAACCCTACTTGGAGGATCCTGGGGATGATAGGTATCCGAAGTGGGGTTATATGTAATTTTGAGTATAGTTATGCCCCTCAATACGTCATACAGGCCTACACCCGCTTTTCCCAAAACCCACGAGCACCAAGAGCTCTTCGTGTGCCCAAAGCCTGCAGGTGTGTTCAGGATGTAAGGATGTAACTTAGGCCTTATGGATGGCCTTATTGGGCTTTAGGCCCTCAGATGTTTGGGGTTTCGTGTTCCGTTTAACTTAGTCGAATCCCTTTGTATCAAATGATTATCCAGAAGCTCCAGAGCCAGAACCCAAAGGGTCCAAGTACCATCATAGTACGTACTTAGTAGGTATTTGGGCCCCAAAAGTATATACTATACTATTGCTTGGACCCTTTGGGCAAAGCCTGTACGCAGAAGCTCTTAGACCTTGGTAGGTCGAGCTGAGGATGGTAGAGGATTTAGGGTTTGTAACACCACTCACGCGCATCCCGGCTTCCTTCCAGTATTTGGATCCTCAAAGACTCACAGTCCTCCCGGATAGACACTGACACAGCATTCTGAAGCCCTTTCAAGGCAAGCAAAAACTACAGTAGACTCGGAGGAAGCCTTAGGCATCCATCTCCCTGCAGCCCTATGTTTACTGCAACCCCGGTTTCGGGGCTCTCGTCTGAGGTGTTACACCCCAGCACATCTTCTTCCTGCTGGCCCAGGCTTACCTGCCCAGAGAACCCAATACCCCTTAATTAAGGAATATACCTGAAATTATAGAGGCCTCAATATCTTGATTTAAGGTATATTCCTTAATCAAGGGGTATTGGAGTCTCTGGGAACTTAGAGCCATGCTGGGGCTCGTAGAAGAGTTTGCTGGCTTGAATGAGGGCTGAAGGGTTAAGGTTGCTACGGTACTTTGGCATACCTACCTATAGTCTCCATTGTAGTTCCTTTTTTGGTTTAACCAGTTTCATATTAAGGATCCCAAAAGGTACCCCCAAGAAAGGAGCTACAATGGAGACTATAGGTACTTCCAGGCTGCCAAAACTTTCACTTGTATACCTCCACAGCAACACGCCCTAAACTTAAACCCAAACCCGCAAATCCAGCGTGGCCAGGGCTGTGCCGGGGCCGCCTTGTCCATGCAGCCAGGAGATGATAAGGCAATGTTTGGGGCATTTGTTCATTGCTGTTCTCTAATTATCCCCAAGTTCACGGCAATCCAGGAAACTGGGAGTTGAACACTTTTACTGTACGGGCTCCTTGTTTGTTTGTTTGGTTGTTTGTTTGTTTGGTAGGATGTGAGAAGTTTTCTTTGGTGGTGCGATAGACTAAAACGTATGTGCAGGTTTCCCTCGACAGTTCCGGACTTCTTTCTCCACAGACGGGCGAAGGCTTTCGGTACCACGGGCTTGGGTTGGGGCTTGCAAGGTTTAATTATGGAGAGTGGTTTACTAGCAGGATTTTTTGGAGGGCTTCAGGCTTCGCTCAACTTGACACCCTAAGCCCTGAAGCCCAAGACCCGAAGCCCTAAATCCACCACACGGAGAACAGTGCACAGTCTGAACCAATGAGTAACAACAGTCCCTGATCGCCCGTCCCTCTGGCTACAGCCAGACATACCAGACATACCCCAACACCCGTCTACTAAACCGCCTACACAGCCTCTTACAATCAAAAACATGAGACCTTCTTAGACAAGCCCTCTTCATCCTTTAGAGCTGTAATGACACGCCTGAGACCTATACTACCCTTTTTTAAAGGGGACCCTACGATAGAACCCTGCAGTACCCGTAAAGGCCCTTAGGTTTCCGCATGCCAGGCGGTGCTGGTGTTCGGAGGTCCTCAAGCCGGGCCTCTGGCAGGGGAGTGGCAGCTGAGGATGCTACTGGCACAAGGCGGCAGGGTGGTCAGTTTTAGGGTTTATAGGTTTCAGGGTTTGGGGTGGTCGGGTTTGCCGATTCTTAAGTCTGTTGAGGTTTGTTACAGGGGTTCATAACTTTCTTTAGCCCTTTCCGGATGTTCGTCGCGAGGTACTCGCATGGCCATCTGACGGATATTTGGGTGTTTAGGATTGTGTTTGAGCGAGCCAGGTCTATAGTGATGAGCTTCATTGCCGGAGCTGCCAAGTCGATGTTGGCTCTAGTCCCCAGGCCAGTGTGAAGAACAACCAAGGGCAAACAGCAATGCGTGGAGGTTGATGATGATGCTGGTGATAGTCACAGTGATGAAAGGCCCAAAGCCCTCTTTGTAGACCCTGAGCCGTGAGATCTTTGCCGCTTACCTTCGGCTCAGGATATCGCGTGCACCTCTTCCATCCCATGGGCGAGACCCAGGCCGCACCCTTGCGATTTCCAAAGACGGCAGTCTGAAATCTACAGAGTAAGACAGGTACTAGTGGTCGTCGTCGTCGTCGTCGTCGAAGCAGCAGTGGTGTAACCCGATTGGTATAACACACAGAAACGTCGCTCTCAGCAGTGCCTTCTCAAAGAAGAAAGGTTCGTCCCTTCTGCACAGGTTATGTTGCATCAAGAAAGGTTCGCACATGTAGGAAAAGACCCTTTCCCACAAACAAACACTATATTTTTGCCTGTTTCAGCTGTCAACTCTAAGCTCTACGGATCATCTTCTAAACCCTAAACCCTAAACCCTTCATTTTCACAGACTCATTGCTGTGGCTAGGTTCCTGTGCGGTTTCAGCCCGCTCTGGCCACCGAACGCCTGGTGGCGCACCCCGACGAGGCCGACTTTCGGCTTTCTATTCTGTAAAGGGTTTTAGGTTTCAGGGTGTAGGGTTGCTTTCTGTTCCATTAAAGGGTTTACGGTTTAGGGTTGCTCCCTTATTCTATAATATTTAAGGTTTAGGGTTTAGGGTTGCTTTCTATTCTATAAAAGGTTTAGGGTTGTAGGGTTTAGGGTTTAGGGTTGCTTTCTATTCTATAAAGGGTTTAGGGTTTAGGGTTGCTTTCTATTCTATAAAAGGTTTAGGGTTGTGGGGTTGAGGGTTTAGGGTTGCTTCTATTCTATAAAGGGTTTACAGTTTAGGGTTTAGGGTTGCTTTCTATTCTATAAAAGGTTTAGGGTTGTAGGGTTCAGGGTTTAGGGTTGCTTTTTATTCTATGAAGGGTTTAGGGTTTCAGGGTTTAGGGTTTAGATTTTTAGGGTTGCTTTCTATTCTATAACGGGTTTAGGCAGGGTTTTAGGGCTTAGGGTTTAGGGTTGCTTTCTATTCTATAAAGGGTGTTAGGGTTTAGAGTTTAGGGTTGCTTTCTATTCTATAAAGGGTTTAGGTTTTTAGGGTTTTAGGGTTTAGAGTTGCTTTCTATTCTATAAAGGGTTTCTGTCGGGACATGGGTATATTGGTAGGTAGAAATGTGAAGGTGTGCCCTGAATTTACCAGGGTTTCTGCGTAGGTTCTTGGAATACAGTACTTTGGGGCAATGGAGAAGGGGTGCTAAGCGAAGGGGTGCTTGTCGACCAGTCCGTGCCTCCTTCAGCAGCGTCAGCGGGGCTGCTCTTGTGTTTAGGGTTGGGGGTGTGGTGTTTAAGTTTTAGGAGTGTATGGAGTTGTGCGATTCATGAGGTTTCGAGTTTGATAACGGGTTTCGGGTGGTGTTTTCTGTAGTCTTTAAATACTGGGTTTTTAAGGGAGTCGGCCCCCCCCATCAGAGATGTACGTTTTGTCAGAGTTATCAGGCATTTGGGACCTGATAACCTCTGACAAAACGTACATCTCTGATGGGGGGGGGGCCGACTCCCTTAAAAACCCAGTATTTAAAGACTACAGAAAACACCACCCGAAACCCGTTATCAAACTCGAAACCTCATGAATCGCACAACTCCATACACTCCTAAAACTTAAACACCACACCCCCAACCCTAAACACAAGAGCAGCCCCGCTGACGCTGCTGAAGGAGGCACGGACTGGTCGACAAGCACCCCTTAGCTTAACACCCCTTTTCCATTGCCCCAAAGTACGGCTGAATGGTTATAGGGGGCCCGTGAATATGTCACGAATAACGCAGGCCCGAAGATGGCATAGTCATTGTTCCAAGACCCAAACACTCGGCACAACCGTCGCAACGCAAAGGTCTCCCGAAAGAAGGGGTTCAGAGTGATATGGGTCTGCGGGTTTCTCGATGGCTCGAGCAGCACCCGCATGCAGGAAATCATGGACCAGATGAGCCATCTTCGAAGGGTTTAGGGCTTCAGTTCAAAATCCCCTATGTCCGCCCACAAATCCAAGAACCATGGTAAAGAATCCGTAGACACGCTTAAAAACCCCTTATAACACAGTTTGACACGGCGGCAACAACAGCAGCAGCAACAACAACACTCCAAATCCTAAACCCCTAAATCGTAAACTTGCTTTGCGAGAGTGAGAGTCGAAGCCCTAAACTCTCAACTCCTAAACCCTTTACTCTAAACCCCTGAACTCCGAAACCCTAAAAACCCTCAACTCCTAAACGCTACACCCAGACCCCCCATAAAAACCCTAAGCCCAACATCTCTGACCCTAAACCCTCAGCCCTAAACCCTAAGCCCTAAACCCTAAGCCCTGAACCCTGAACCCTAAACCCTAAGCCATCCCAACATCTCTGAGATCTCATGAGAGGTCCTCGAGCGGTGTGCGTTTCTGCAGGCCGAGGCCTCGATCCGGAAAGCTCAGGGCGCCTACCCTCAGGCTAAAAATGGCCCAAATGCCGTATAGAATATGGTCTTTGGGCCCAAAAGCCTTAAAATATGAGTCCTTAGAGCCTTGAGGTTAGGGTTTTAGGGTTTTAAAGCCTTTTTGAGGGTTTGTTTAAAAGGTTTAGAGGGCTTTAGGGATTTTTACGGTTTAGGGCTTTAGGGTTTAGGGGCTTTTAGGGTTTAGGGTTCAGGGCTTTCAGGGTTCAAGGTTTAGGGTTCAGGGTCTCTTGGGGTTTATTAAGGTTTAGGATTCGGGGCTTTTAGGGCTTTCGGGTTGAAGGTTTAGGGTTCAGGGTTTTTAGGCTTTAATTTTAGGGTTTAGGGGCATCGGGCCTTCGTTCCAGTGGTTTGGGTTCAGGTCTTGAAATCGAAAGTCTTTCGGGCTTTAGGTATCTCGTGGGCGTTGGCGTCTTGAGTGCTTTACTTCGGGTTTCGAGTTGGGGGGTTGGCAAGCATGTAGGGCTTGTCGAGGCTACTGTTTAGGGCTTCTTAGCTTCACTTAGTCCGGTTTTTGATTCAGCGTTGAGGAGCTTGTTTTTGGAGGGAGGCTGTTGAGCCAAGTCGGGTTTATGGTTCAGGGGGCTTTGATGGTCTGGCGTTGGATTCCGACTTCCCGTTGCAGTCATTGGGACACTGGGATCTTCATTCCTAGTTCGACAAGCACGATCGTAAATTTGTTGTTCTGTTTCTGTTGGTTAATGTCCTTGCGACGGGATTTAGGTTCCGACTGGCTGCATGGCTCCCTAGAGAATGTGCTGTCGATTTCTAGTTGGTGCTACGACTGACTGAGTGTTCGGAGTCCTGTAGCACCGTTGTTTGCTGTCTGGCTTGGCCTCCCCACTTGCTTCGGTGCGATGAATGTCCCTGTTAAACACAACTTCAAGCCCCTCCTTCGCAGTTTTCCGGTACCTTTGCTGCCCTCCTCGGCCGCGGTCGCAGCGGCGCCATCCGCTGCTTGGGGGGAGGCTCCTGGTCCCAATAGTTTCCGAAGTTTATATTCCTTTGGGTAGGTTAACACCAGAAGGCATAACTCCTCGTGTTGCATTGAGTGTGCATCTTAAGTTTGGGATAAGGGGTTCCTACACTCCTACACATTCCCCCTACTTTCTGACAAGGGAAGGGCTGGCGAATTGGGAGGAAGCGAATGTTCCAAACTCCGAACCCTGCTTGGCATGTGCCAGTTCCAGTCCATCCTAGAGATCCCGAGCTTCGCAACCTTAAAATGCGTGGACCGTCTCTACCAGTATCGTAACTCCCGGCCCAATTTTTTAAGCACTTGCAAAATCCCCTTGAGAATTCTACATCGTCATGTGCAGCCCGGGGCTTCTTAAATGTCTTCAGCAGCTAGGATCCTACACTCTACAGGCTAGCTTCTCAGCAGCCGTTGAAGCCGAGGCCGAAGCGAGTGCACAAGTGCAAGCCCTAGTGATATCTAGTGATGATATGGGACTTTCCGAAAATTAGGGGGTACCTTGTTTTGGGGTCCTTATAATAAGGATCCTACTACTTAGGGTACTATATTAGGGTCCTCTATTTTCGGAAACCCCCATAATATGGCGCTCCTGCCAGATGAGCTTTCCCCAGGCTTCTTGCCAACGTTTCTGTCGCTGCAGCTGCCGGAGGACAACGCTTCCTCCTGGCTGCTGGGCATGTCTTGAGGCCGCGTAACACCCTTATAACCGTAATACCCCACACTGAAGCCGATTACCAGCAACCTCCTCCTCCCCCTCCGCCTCCTCCCAGAAGTGCCCAGAAGTGCGCCAGTTTTCTGGGGTTTGGGTGGGGAACTTCCGGTCCCAGGGCACCATCACGGGGCTTCCCAAAATCAGGATCCCCAACACAAGGGTCCGTATGAGGTGGGATTTAATGCTGTAGCGGATTTGGTGAGTGCAACTTGGGCTCCTTGATGAATGTATGTTTTGGGGTTACTATGCCGGGTGCTAGTAAGCCAGTAGCAAAGGCCCGACTGCACATGAGGTCGAGGGCTCAGGGTGTCGTATCGGATCTTCGCGTACTTGTGCCCGAAAAGCGAAGGAGTTTTGGGGCTTGGGTTTTAGGGTTTTTCAGCGTATCGTCTTAAGGGCTTGAGGATCTAGGGTGCATGGCCTTGCAGCTTGCTGCGCCGAGGGAGCTGCTGGCACTGCTCCTGGCGGTTGGCTACTGTCACTTCAAGGCCTTTAGTAGAGCACACGCTGGTAGACAAGTTTAAACCAAGTGATTCAGAGATTTGAGTTTGTAGGATCTATTGCATGGCGGGAGGAGTACAGGGTTGGCAACACACAGCCGTTCTCAAGACTCTGAGATTTTGAGTTCCGGGAGGTTTGGGAGATAGACGTGAGGAGTCAGAGAGATTTTGTGAACTCTGCAACGAGGAATTGCCTGAGGACCCTCAGCCCTTCAACCACCCAAGACCCGTATAGTCGAGTTCGCACCGAGAACTAAACGGTCGGGCCTTGGGCTGGTCTCTTCTCACAGCAAATTCCAGGGCCTCAACGTGTTTATTCCTCCAGCCTGGGCCCTGGAGATAACCCCATAGATTCTTAACACATTTGCACTGAAGACTGCCAGTCGTCACACCGAGATGATAGCAAAAAATCGCGCTTGTTATAGAGCTCCACCTCCTCCCTCCTCGTCCCCCAAACCCCCTCCCTGCTGCCACTGCCACTGCTGTTAGGCAACTCACCTCTCGGAGCACTCCTTGGGCACTCTCCTGGGCGATTTGGTCACTTTGTTGCAGGAGCTGTGGGGTTCTGCCTCTTCTAGGACTCTCATGAGGATGTATAAGGGTTCTGTCAAGGTTGTTTTAGGGGGCTCTGTGGTTTTTTTTTCACGGCTTTAGTGCTTCGGGTTGAAGAGTTTGGGGGTTTTGTAGGCCCCTGCAAATGAAACTCTACAGGAACCATGCGTGGCCTATATTGACATAGCATACAACCCCATAAAAGCCGACTTAGACCCTACCAAACCATTTCAAGATTCTGCAATCCAATACAGCCCTATAGAGACGATCATGAAGCCTTCAGCCCACAATCTGCGGCCACAGACCTGGAGGCTTCAAAAAGCATACGAAACTTTGGTAAGCTTAGTGCCTAGTGCGGTATGCCGTCTCATAGCATAGGGTCTCACCCAGAGGCTTGTTGAAAGGGTCATCTAACGTACAAGTTTGTTTCTGAACAGTGCCTTCAAACAGGATCGACAGGACAGTTCGAAAAAGAATACATTCACGCTGCTAGGAGTGCATCTCGGTCCCTGGCTCCTGAACAGGTTTCAACAGTCCAGAGTGGCTCTATAAACTCTAAGCCCAACATGGTGCAATCACAGCACGATCTCCTTGCCTTGCTCCAGCCCCACGAAGCTTTCCTGCGGGGGCCTGGGGGTTGGGGCCTGCATCGGCCCCTGTGATAACGACCCCCCCCCCCCCGAAGAAAACAGGCACTGCGAGTTTGAAAAAGCCCCGCACTTCATTACTCTATCAAAATATGTTATGTCTTGATGCTACTGCATATTTAATTCCATTCTATTCTAGTCTATAGTCAATTCTATTGAAGTCCTAAAAACCGTAAGCCCTAAACCCTAACCCCCCCTAAACCCTAAACCCTAACCCCCCCCTAAACCCGAAACCCTAAACCCTAAACCAAAAACCCTAAGGTCACGGACATCACCTTGGGCCTTGGCTGGCGGGAGGCCCGGGCGGCTGTGATGGCGCCTCCGGCCCCAGGCCCCTGGGCTTCACACATAGGGTTTAGGGCCGTTTAGGGTTTAGGAGTTAGGAGTTTGTAGGTTTGGGGGTTTAGGGGTTAGGATGGGCTTTAGGGTTTAGGGGGGGGTTAGGGTTTAGGAGTTAGGAATGAGGGGGTTTGGGGGTTAGGAGTTTAGGGTTTAGGAATGAGGAGGTTTGGGGGTTTGGGGTTTGGGGTTTAGGGCTCAGGGGGGTCAGGGTTTAGGGTTTAGGAATGAGGGGGTTTGGGGGTTAGGAGTTTAGGGTTTAGGAATGAGGGGGTTTGGGGTTTAGGGTTTAGGGCTTAGGGGGGTTAGGGTTTAGGGTTTAGGGTTTTAGGGGGGTTTAGGGTTTAGGAATTTGGGGGTTTGGGGTTTAGGGCCAAGTTTAGGGTTTAGGGGGGGTTAGGGTTTAGGGTTTAGGGGGGGTTAGGGGTTTAGGGTTTAGGGTTTAGGAATGAGGGGGTTTGGGGGTTTGGGGGTTTAGGGTTTAGGAGTTAGGCGCTTGGGGGTTTAGGGTTTAGGAGTTAGGGGGTTTGGGGGTTTAGGGTATTATAGGGTTTAGGAATGAGAGGGTTTGGGGGTTTATGGGGCTTAGGGTTTAGGAGCTAGGGGGTTTGGGGGTATAGGGTTTAGGGTTTAGGGTGTAGGAGTTAGGGGGTTTGGGGGTTTAGGAGTTTAGGAGTTAGTTTGGGGGTTCAGGGTTTAGGAGTTAGGGGGTTTGGGGAAGGGGGCTGGGGCTGCAGGGATTTTGGCTTGGGCTTGCCGGGTTTCGGATTTGGGTCATTCAAGTCGTTGTGTCGGCTTCAGTTGTTTGTGTTTATCAGACGTCTGCAGTTTAATGGAAGCTCTGTAAGGGGTCAGAGCGACCTGTCCCAGATTTTGGCGCCTCTTCTTCTACATGAGCGAAAGCAAAACACCTGCCTGCGAAGTACAGATTGTATGTGTATATATATATATATACCGGCACCCACCAGGCCCTAAGCCCCGAATCCTCTAGGAAATAAACCCTCCACGACCCTTGATATAACGATATTATTAACAAGCCTGTAAAAACCCAAAGACTCAGCACGCCCTGCACTTGAAACCTGAAACCCTGAACCCACTCAGCACGAAAGGTTCGCAGCTCCATGCGAAACTCTGCGAAAGCGGCGAATCAAAGAGACTTGTTGGCTGGGGCTTGCGGACGGCCTCTAAGGTTTCAAGACGTAAGATTCCATAACCCAAAGGGCCCAAGTACCATGATAGTAGGTACTTAGTAGGTATTTGGGCTTACTATACTATTACTTGAACCCTTTGGGTAAGGGGTACAGAGTCTGTGGTGTTTTGTTTAGGGCGCAATGTAAAGTTGCGGTTCAGGATCGTCACGATTAGGTTCCTTGGGCCTTCGATCGCAGCTTTCGTGTTCAGGCATTTGGTGGTTGTGTGTTCTGCTTGTGGGGGGCTTGCGTCGGCGGCGGGGCGTTGCCGGCCGGATACTCTCAGTGCCCCACTTGTCCGGAGGTGTGTGAAGACAGTGGCTTAGCTTCGTAACGAAGTGTCGTGTACTGTCGGGACAGGCCTGGACCCCAAGCGGCCCTACCTCCGAAACTATAAACTCCAAGGGTTTAGGGTTCAGGGCTGAGCCCACGCCTCTAAGCCCCGAACCGATAGACCCAAAAGCCAAATCCCCTTCTCCGAGCCTTATAGAACCCTGATAACGAGGAAACCTGCCCTAAGATCCAAGCTCAGCCCGTAACCCGCAAAACAGACCTGAAACACACAGCTCAACTGCCCTTATACATACATATGTATATATATATATACATACATACACACATCCCCCTTTTATAGGGGCCCTTATAGTTCCTTAAACCCGAAGCCTTAAACCATAAGCCCAAATGCCAAACCTTAAACCCTTGGCCCGAAAAACCTTGAACCCCAAGTCACCGCAACGGCAGCTGCTCAGAGTTCACAGAAAGCTGAGTAGCACCGAAGCTTGCAGCCGGGTTCTCAGTGTGAATCTTGCGCAATGTAGACACACAACAGTGACATGCTAGAACCAAACTAGATTAGGCACTACCAGGGAATCCGGTGGGTCCCTGTTCGAAACTTCCATAGAGGTCTGCGTATCCTAATCAGTAGGGTTTAGGTTTCAGAAACCCTAAACCCTGAACCCCAAATCTGTATTTAGGATTCTAAACGGTAACCCCGAAAAGGAACTACAATGGAGAATATAGGTACTGTGCTAACGGGGGTTCTACAATGTCTGCTCTGGAGGCTGACTATACGAGTTGCCAGAAGGAGTTCCAGAACCCCTTAGCCTCCATGTAACAAAGTGGTCGGAACAATCACTACGAGTATCCCCTTATAGTCCCTAGATAGAGTATTGCAAATATGAACGCTCTTTTATTTTATCCGCAGGCAAGTCAACTTGACTGTTGCAAGGCCCTTCATGTAGCATAGGGTCCGGAATGAGTCTTGAGGTACATGGCAGAGTGCTGATGCAAGGGCTGTATGAGGGGGATTGCCCTTGCTTGCAACTGTCCCCAAAACCCTTTGTAAAACCAACCACACCTCACATAACCCAAGCGATTTCCATTCATGCTTATACCGACTGGCACGGTACCCACCGCCGCAGCTGAGTCCGACAGCGACGGTCACATCCAGCCTCAAGCCTGGCTTGAAAATCCTAAGTTAGGTTTTAAGATGTAGAGTTTTCATGGCGTCCAATCGTGTGTTTTTTAAGGTCATACATGATTGCAGAAGGTTTTGTTGGTTACGGTTATGTTGGCCCATCATGCTCGANNCCCCCCCCCCCCCCCAAACCCCAAACACTAAGTCATTTACCCCTAAGCCCTAAGCACTATTGAAAACCCGAACTCCTTGGAAAACCTGGCCGAAAATCATCAAAGCTGAACAAACAACGTCATACAAACCCTACAAAAACTGCGAAACGATACAATCCCTAAAGCTAAGCCCTACAAACCCAACGGGAACTCTGAGATGTCCAGGCCAACCATGGCATATCCGAGCCCTGGCGCTGCCCCGGCGTCGCCACGATCGAGCAACGACGGGTCACTGGGCTTCGGCTGTTTCATCCTGAGGAGTTCCTTTAGGGTTTAGGGTTCAGGGTTTAGGGGTTTAGGGTTTAGGGGTGTAGGGTTTAGGGTTTAGGGGTTTAGGGGTTTAGGGTTTATTGCTCCTTACTACTATGTGTGTTAATACTACTGGTGCCAGTGTTGTTGCTGTTTTGTGTTACTATGCAATTGCTGGAGCAGCCAAATTGGGTCTGTGGTCAGCGAGCCAGAAGCAATGACATTGTTTTTTCCATTCGTAGGATGCTGTTGCGGATGACCTCCACTCTGCAGGGTCGGCAACCTGTAACCTTTGTGGGGCAGTCTATGCTCCCTTGTGCAGCCCCAGCAAGTAATTGAGTTCAAGCAAGTTTTGTATCAGGTCATCTCTTGTTTTGTATGCTTTTGCATCCTAGACTTAGACCCCATGCAATCAACCATCAGGTCAGACGCTGACGAGGATGATGGTGAGGCGCGATTGCCGGCCGCTCTTTCAAACCTATCCGGTTGCATCTTTCTGGCTACACGGCGGGGTCTTCAAAGTGTTTCTGGGAGTCCTTGCAGTAAGGATCTCACTAATAGTTGAGGTCTATGTTGCGGTCCCCTGTTTTGGTTGATGCCTGAACTTGCTCTGATTCTGCACGCCCCAAGTTGCCTTGTGATTCTGGTTGCTTTTTACTTCGAGTGAATTGTTCGCAAGCGACATTGGCAGGTCCCGCCCGTGTTTAGGTCTCTAGGATTTTGCCTGGTAGTTCAATAGGAGTTTAAATTTTAGAAAACCCTGCCGTGTACTGCTTGTGTTACGGCCCCAAACATTCGATAACCTTTTGTTAGAGCTGGGTCACATGCAAGCGTGATGTCTGCACAACTGGCTGGAGTCTCGGGGGTTTCTTTGCAGGCAATGATCAACGTCCAGAGAGCAGAACTTGTTCGAGGGCACAGGCGCGTGAACTTTGAAGCACGGAAAAACATTTTAGGAGGTATAGGGTGTTGCGATTTGGAGACGTGGTTCTTAGATTCTTTGGGGCTAGGGTTCCCAAAGGGTCCAAGTAATAGTATAGTATATACTTTTGGGGCCCAAATACCTACTAAGTACGTACTATGATAGTACTTGGACCCTTTGGGGTTTGGTTTTTGCGACTCCGGAGTCTGGGCTGCTTTTTGGAGAGATTTTGCAGGCCGTAGGGTTGAAGCTTCCGGGATTGATGGCTTTGGAGTTCAGGGTATCGGGGTGAGTTTTGCAGAGTTCGTAAATCCAAAGCAACCCCTCGGCTTTCAGGGCACTCAGGCTATAGCGCTTTGTCCTGTGTGCTTCCGTTCAGAGATTAGGGCTAAAGCTGGGGCTACGAGAAACCCTGACCTGATATCCCAAACCCCTAAACCCTAAGTGGGAGGGAAAAAATCACCTAATCCTTCAGATCCAACTTCAGATCCAAAACCAAGAGCCCTAAACCACAGGCCGAGGCCTAAACACTCCAAGCACCCTCACCTTCACCAGCCCTTACACATCTCTGACAAGGCCCCAGAAAATCCCATGGGTATATATAGGCGTCGGAAGCTCGAGACTCTTTAGGGTTTAGGGTTTAGGGTAGACTCAGACTCTCATAAGGCCTTACAGAACTACAAACGCCTCCAACAAATCGATGAAACCCTGGAGGAAAACCCACAACAAAAACCGTAAAGCAAGAGCTACACAACCTTAAAAGCCGCATAACGCCTTGAGACAGATCTACCAAATCCGAAAAAAGGGTCCTACAAACTTGAAGTGCCCCGAGCTGATGAGGCCGGTCGTCGTGTCCGAGGTGCCGGTCTACGTCGCTTCGGCTGCACCCTTTTGAAGGAGCTCGCGGAGAGGGCTTAAAGCTAGATAGGATACAGAACTAAATATATATATATATATGTACGTGATATATATATATACACACATACTTTATATATATATATACACACACATGGGTAGATCTATATATGTGATTTATATAGGGCTTCTCCATGTGTTTGCTTTGTGGGGCTACGGGGTCTTTCGGATTCAAGCCTGTGGTTGTAGCATTCCTCTGTTGAAGGACTGTACAGCAAGCCTTAATCCTTGTGTAGCAGGTACCGGCCTGAAAGCTCAAGTCTCAATAGGGTGGGTTGGTCACGGGAGACTTTGTGAACCAGAGAGAGAGAGAGAGAGAGAGAGAGAGAGAGATTGACTTTAGGGTCTTTGGAGTCTGCACCCTTCTGCTCCCCCTGCTTTATGGTGCTGGGAGCTTGAATCTGCCCCTTGAGACCTCAATCTAAATATATAATATAGAATATATAATATATAATATATTATATATTATATATAGTGTATATAACATATATATATATGATATATTAGACCAAAACCCTCCTTTGCCACGGTCTCGGTGCCCCAACAGGCCTCAAGCGATGGTTCCCGGAGAACCGTAGGTTAATGTGTCGTGGATGCTTTGGACCTACAGGATTTCCTTCTGGAGCCCTCCGCAAAACGGTGCTCCACCAGGCAAAGGTGCCCAAAGCCCCAAGCCCCCTCGGCAACCCCCGTAAGAAACCCAATGCAAATTCTAGAAGACCCTATGAAACAATGAAACAAAAGCTTTATGTGGCTCCCGCCAAGACCTATTACAAACTCACACAAGGCAACGTGTGTGCGGAACACAGAAAGCAAGTTAAACAGCACCATGAGGAAGAGATGGCCTAAACCCTAACCCCTACACCTTTAAACCCTAATCCCTAAACCTCCAACCCCCAAACCCCTAAACCCTGAAGCCCTGAGCCCCAACTTAGCCCGGCTCCATGACCGAGGTAGCCCTGGAAGACCGCGATGGTCGCAGGTTTGAAGATAAGGGCACCTGCAAGTGGGCCGCTTGACGCTTGGGTTTTTTGGGGCTTGGGGGTTTACGGGTTTGGGGTTTGGGTTTGGGGTTTGGGTTTAGAGTTTAGGGTTTGGGGGTTTTAGGGTTTGCAGTTTGGGGGTTTAGGGTTTGGCGTTTGCGGGGGGTGCGTGCAGGTGTTGTTTCCTCAAGTTGTTTTGATTGTTGTAGTTTGTCGCTTACATGTAAGGTTTGTTGCAGGTTTCATAAGCGTTTCAAAAAGGCTCTGTATTTTATCAGAATAACAAGGGGTTTCGGCTTGATTTAGGGCTCCGGAGTGGAGGGCGCGGGCTTTAAAGGATTGTCTGGGTTGTCCAGCGTCTTGAACTGTGAGCTTTGGGATTCGAGGATGTTTATGATGCTTTTGTGCAGGTCTGACAGCATGGAAGCCTGGGCTCTCAGTTTCTTGCAAGCTCTGTGTATGAGACCCTTTGTTCCACATTTTTCAGTCTCCCTTAGCCAGTCACCTCACTCCCCGAAACACATTGCACTACACCGGCCTGTTGTAAAACGTGACAGCAACCCTGGAACCCGAAACCATCTTATTCTCCATGCTTACAGACGGCTTAGGGGAGAAGTTGAGGATGCTTGAGGCTTCAGGGCATGGTCGGGGCTCTCCGAGAGTCTTAAAGGCCGAACGCCGGAAGATGTTCGTTGAGAAAAGTCATCTTGTAGGGATTGAAGGCTGGACTGAGGGTCGTAGCGTCTTCTATGGACTGCGGCTCAGAGGACCTCAAAGGTAGGACTTTCGACTGGGAGCTTTTTGGGAAAACAGGGTTTACAGGGTTTAAGGTTCAGGGTTTAGGGTTTAAGGTTAGGGTTTAAGGTTTAAGGTTTAAGGTTTAGGGTTTAGGGTTTAAGGTTTAGGATTTATAGGGCTTAGGGAGTCTCGAGTCTGTGACGGCACTTTGTCACAGATGAAGCCCCGTGGAGCCCAAGCTTGTAAAGTCAGGCCGAAGAACGGCATGTTCGAGGGATTCCCCGTTTGATTGTCGGTTCAGGTACCAAAGGCCCAATCCCTAAACAACAGCTCCAAGGCCCAGAGTACATAACTTTAGCCGAGTTTATGGCTGACGGTGCTTCATGTGTCGAAGCTTGTGTAGATTCGGCACCGTCCCACTGATGCCGCAGAGAGAGCCCTGCCATAAAGCCGAAGGCTTAAGTAGGAGGCATCTTACACCCCAACATGAACTTCGCGACTGCCAGGTAAAGTACCGATGGATGCGGGGTCCGCGCATCCAGCCTTGCTTTTACCACCCACACAAGATGCAACTCCGGCTGAAAGGAAACCCGAGGAGTGTGGACTTCCAATCATCCTGAGTCAGGAGACAAGTATCTAAACGTTCAGCAGGTTGATATCACGTAATCAAGATTGTTGCCAGTATGTCTATAGTTCTTGTTGAGAGTTGCACGGTTATCATTATCATTTACTATCATTGTTATTAATCTTGTTTGCAGGACTTGATTGCTCACTGCCCTATACATGGCTTGAGGATTCCAAAAACATTTGCCACCAATGCCCATGGCAATCTCAAGCCAGGACACACTCTCTGGACAGACACTGGCTCCCTAAACCCTAAACCCTCAGCCGGCCCGGGCAGTGTATCAGCATTGAAATGTGCCTAGCCTTCAGGCCTGAACTCTTCGGGGAAAGGAAGTGTCAGCTTCAGCTAGAACCCATCCTTTTTCTACCTGAACCTCAAGTTTTCGCTACCCTTTTAGGGCTCTTGGCTAAAAATTACCCCTTTTAGGGCTCCTGGCTACAAAAACTTCCTGCTATTGGGCCCTTAAATGGCCAGGGTTTCCTCGGGCTTAGGGTTTAGGGTTTAGCGCTATTGGGTTTAGCGCTATTGGGTCCTTAAATGTCCAGGGCTTCCTCGGGTTCGCCGTAGCGCCTGCTCCAGAACCCTTGGCTGCACGCTGCGCACCGGCGCCCGGAGGGCTGAGTCTGGCTGAGTACTGAATTTCTACATTAGGGCGTATAGGGCTTATAGGGCCTTTAGGGGTTATAGGGTTTAGGGTTTAGGGTCTTAATTATAGGGTTTACAGGGGTTCAGAGGGTTTATAGGGCTTATAGGGCTTTTAGGGGTTATAGGGTTTAGGGCTTATAGGGCTTTTAGGGGTTATAGGGCCTATAGGGTTTAGGGCTTATAGGGTTTATAGGGTTTAGGGCTTAAAGGGTTTATAGGGTTTAGGGCTTACAGGGTGTTTAGGGCTTATAGGGTTTAGAGGGTTTACAGGGTTTACAGGGTTTACAGGGTTTATAGGATTTATGGCTTATGGGGTTTATAGGGTATAAACGGTTTACAGGGTTTATCGGATTTAGGGCTTAGGGCTTACAGGGTTTACAGGGTTTATAGGATTTAGGGCTTAGGGGCTTATAGCGTTTATAGGGTGTAAGTGTAAGGGTTTATAGAGTTCAGAAGCTCTGCAATAAGATAGGGGCCTAAATAACTACCAAGAAGTTCCTTTAGGGTTGCTAATTACGGTGAAATTATAATATGCCGTCTATATTAGAATTATTAGAAGCTTGCAATTCCAATCCGCTAAGCCTGCATCCGTTGCTGCCAGACCCTGTACGCTAGGGTTCAGGGTTTTGGGATAAGGGCTTGGGGATATACATCCTGAAGCCGAGATTCTGAACCACCCGGAGCCCTATACCCTTCCCTAGACCCTAAACCCTAAACCCTACACCCCTGCAATGCGGGCTCGTCCTAGCAAGGTGGGAGGCAAAAACACCCTGAACCGAGCACTGCCACCAGGTCGACCATCCGTGATGTGGCCAAGACCTGGAGACACTACTGCTCCCGAGAGTGTTTCCTTAGAGGCGCTTACCCGGGCCTAACTATCACTGCAGCCGACTAGACCAAGATATGGTTTGGGCATAAGCGGATTCAAAAACTGTGGTTCGGGCTTGAACAGGATTGGGAGTGTGCTTCTTGTTGGGGCTTGCGCAGCGCAGGCCTGGGAAATAGCATCCGCGTCTAGTGAGTGCTACTGAGGATTGCGCATAAATTATGTGGTGATTCTCTAAATTAGGGTCCCTTTTAGGGTCCTTATTATAGGTGCCGTACTACATTGGGGACCTAAAACAGGACCCTAATTTAGAGAACTACCCATGCGCCGGTGAAGGTTTGATCGCGCTACCACACGGGCGGCACTGAACCCTCTGAAATAACACATATACAGGTACACGTATACATATACATAATACATGTATATGTATTATGTATATGTATATGTATATGTATATGTATATGTATATGTATATGTATGTATGTGTGTATATATATATACACATACACATGTGCGCGTACCAGTATATAGCCCTCGTAGAACTTGTTGAGATCCGCTTCGTGTATCAATTTTGCTGCCCGTTGGAGGATGGCACACCCTGCCACAGCATTCCTGGAATCCGAAGCCAGAGGAGAACGAAGCGGAGGACTTCAGCCTTGAAGGTTTCAGAGCTTTTTTTTGTGGGGTTGTTATAGGGGTTCCACTAGAAATATAGAGATCTATAGGGCTCAGGGGTTCATATGCAGTTAGGGTTGAGGGGTGTAAGGCTTGAGGGGTTTAGGATTTGGGGAGGTATCACGATAGCTTTGATTGCGAGAGCTTGCCGGATGAACTCACAGAAGGCCTGTTGCAACGGGTTTAAGTTAGGCAATGGATGGAACTCTCCGAGTTGATTGATTGGGTCGTGGCATCATGCCCTTTGACAGCAGACCTAGCTTGGATGTCAGTGGCCAGGGTTTAGGGTTTAGGGTTCAGGGTTTAGGGTTTAGGGGTTCAGGGTTTAGGGTTTAGGGTTTGATAGTGCCCGTGCTTGAGGGATAACCACAGACAGTAACAACGAACCACCGACCTGGCCTAAGCGTGTTAGACGCCCGGTGAGTAGAGGTCCTTACTTTAAGGAGCCCCAGATAAGGCACCCCTAATTTTATGATATAAACGTGTTCAGAAGATTTTGGAGAGCCAGGGATCTGATCTAGGCCTGGGTGCGTTCTCAGGCTGTCGATAATCGAGGTTGTCGAGATGCCAGTGCCTCGACGCTCCAGGCAGCACAATATAGGTAAAGTAGATATACGGTATACACTAGAAAAAGACTTTTGCACAGGTGTGCAACTTCCGAGAAATCTCCATCACGTTGTAAAGTATGTAAATCTGAGACATTGAAAAGCCCCTACAAAACCCAGAATGAAGCCCTATAGGACATTGCCTGTGCAGGATCCAATTGCGCAGTGGACAGAGGTGGGGAATTCCCGCCACTTCAGCACAGGCTTCCCTAGAAGTGTTTGAAATTCGATGAATCTCTGTGCTTAAATTTTAAAAGCCAACTCGACTGGGCCAACCTAAAGAGCTTGCTAATGGGACCGCGGCTAGTTTTTCACAAGCTACTCGTAGCGTCTTGGTGTGTGAAAGATATGCCCGTATCGTCCAGCTAAAGCCTGTTTTCAGATATCGCCCAACCGGTGTTCTACCCATAGGCTCCACTGTGGTACCCTTTGGGGGGGTTGCCTTACAGGATCCTAAATATAAACCACAAAAACGAACTGCAATGGAGCCCATGGATAATGATCATTGCTTACATATGTTGTTGATGGGCCTGTAGGGGAGCTTCGGGCTGGAAGAGAGACAGTGTATCCCGGTGTATTTCCTCAGGGTTACTTTAGGGTTATGTACTTCAACTGAGGTCAGTTTAGGGTATTGAGGTGTCGGCTCATGGCAAGTGGCTTCGAGGCCAGCGGCTAGCCTTCATCGCAAGGCGTTTCCGTCTTCATCAGCCGAGGCCAGTACAGCCCAACGCAGAACGACATCGAGAGACCCCTTCGCTTGGCTCCTTCTCTTGGTTTTATAAGGGCCCAGAGTGTTAGGTTTCGAGGGTGGCCATTTTGCACGTCGGTTCTAAGTTCTGAGCTCAGGACATCATTCCCCTCACCAAGAGCGGGAAGGAGGCCTGAACGGGAGCTGAGCGCTGAAGTAGACGCAAAACCCCAAGCTGTAAAGTTTAGCTCCACAAACTCCGTATCCTTAATCCCCACACTCTAACCTCTAGGCCCTAAACTCTTATGGGATGGGTTCGGGCGTCCCGGTTGCATCGACACTTGCTGGCCCCTACACGGGCCTTCCGGGCATTGACTTGGAGACTTGTGCATGGGTCCTTTATTACGAAAATCAAGGCTGTCTTTTGGAGGGTTCAGGGTTTAGGGTTTTGGGTTCTTGTGGCAAGAGTGGCCTGGTCTGGCAGTCTGAGTGCCAGGCAAACTGGGGTGTGCATCGGGTAACGTGGCTGGGGTTCGAACCTCGACTTCTGTCCTGATAGTGCGCCTATGATACGGCCATGCAGGTTGCAAAGGGCTCCCACGCTTGGGCGTTGACCTTCCGGCTTGAATTGCTTACGCAGGCTTTCGAAGCCCCGCGAGGCCCTCAAGCTTAAACTGCAAGGATGATAGTCCTTGTGTCACTTTGTATAGCTTGTTATATCCTACTTAGAGTCATGAACCCGGAATCTCTAGAGTAGTCTCTATAGGCTCACTGCAAATATCAGAAATACGCAACCCTAAACTAAACCTCTGGTCTAAAGATTCCCTGCCAGGCGAAGGGGAAGATGACGATCACCACCGGAACGGTCATTCCGACGCCAAAGGAAGCCCGGATGCGCCAGATGATCAGCAGCTGGGCCTTTGCATCCGAGTTTTCGTTTTGGGCTTCAATTTACCCTAACCCTCCAGGTGCCTACTATATATTGCCCTAGGGGCTCTAGTACCCTATATAGTAGGTACCTGGGGGGGTCAAGGGGTTTAGGGTTTCGAGGAGTTGGGACTTACGGCTTGGGGTTTGGGATTCGGCAGGAGGGCCGCGATGAGGCTCTCTGCTTTCGATCTATGGAGTCTTGCAGGCCTTTGGGGCTTGGGGGCGGGGGGGTTTTGGGGGTTCAAAGTGAAACGAACTATGAGGGTTTCTGTAAAGGGATCCAGAAGGGTACGATAGGGGGTGTGAAGGTGCATGTTCGCTTGTGTCGTTGTCCTGCAGGCTTGGTCCTGTGATGCTGTCGTAGGATTTTTGGTTTTCCTCCAGGCAACGGTGGAACCTTCAACGCGGAGTGGCTGCAAAAGCAGTTCAAGGCACTACGGACTCGAAACCCCCGAACCTTAAACCCTCAAATCCTTCAGGCCTAAACCAAAGAATTGGGCCAGGGATGCGGGGTTAGTGTATTGTGGCATGTGCAGCACATGTGATGTAGTCTAGCGTTGGTCCTTTTTTTGTGGAGGCTTGCTTCCATGCATTGCTGACGCTCGTATCCCAATGCCTTTAAAGCCCTGAAGACTTAACCTCAGCTCTCTACAGAATCCTTACACAAGCTTTATCCCTACAAGCTCTGACGGCCCTCAAGCAACCCCTTGTAGAGCCTTCTTAGAACAACATGCAGGAAAGCTGAATTAGACCCTGAAGGTTTTTAATTGGAACATCCTGGCCGATCTCTATGCCACGGAGAATGTGGCTTTTCTGCACGTTGAGGGGTCTAGGGTTTGACCTGGTTCCCAGCAGAGTCAGTTGCAGGCTGGATGCAAAAAGGTTTGAGGGTTTACAGTCTACGGTTTATGCTTTCAAATTCTAGTGCTTTATAAGGCTGTATTGCTAGCAGGGTTTTCGTTTTTTGGTATAGTATGGTTTACGGGAGTTTGAGTTTAACAGTTGCTCGGCAATAAGGGGTGACGGTGAGAGGGTGGTTTTGCGAGTGATGTTGTGTGTTGATTTGTTGTTTAGAGTTGGAGTCCGCGCAGAGTCCAACATCAAAAGACTTCCTTATGTTCTCTTCCATACCTCCGAAGTCTATGTGCCATCTAATCAGGTTCTAGTTGCTCCAGCCCTACTAGCAACCTTTGCTCTATAGCACTTTTACCATATAGGGCTCAGAAATACCCGAGAGCCTCTTGCGGAACTGTGTTCATGGGCGCCACTGCGCTGCGCCCTGCTGCGGCCAGCCCAAGGTCTACCCCTACTGCGAGAAGTGGGCCCTCAGCTGGAATTGGCGCAAGCACCTCATCATCAAGGCCGGCGCTTGCGATGTACGCGTGTGGGTTGGAGGGTTTCGGGGTCAAAAGGTTTGGGACTTCCAGGTATGAGGCTGTCGGGGTTCAATTTCTACGCTAGGTGTTTGTTCACGTTGAAAGGACAGCTTAGATGCAGGTTTTGCATTCCGTTTGTGCTGAAGTTGTGAATGTCTCAGGATTATAACGGTTCAGGTTCCGTTGTTGAGATACACGCATGGTGTCGGAACCTGGTTAGGAAGACTGGATTCCAAGTCCCCGACATAGCAGCACCGCACCCCTGTCAGGAACCTAGAAGGAGCCAGGGGTTTAAGTTAGAGCGTTAGAGCAGATGACTACATCCAACCCTATCACCTTAAACCCTACAAGCTAATCACCATTCCCAAATCCGAAGAGTGCAGCCCACAAGCTGTTATCATCGATCCGATGGTTCTGCTTCCGGTTTCGGGTCTTGGTGACACAAGTGCCCGTACCCAAGTCAGATCGCCACAGGAAGTGAAGTCCATGGGTGCAGATATTATCACTCTTCAGGAGGCGTGTGACGCATCCGGGTTTAGGGGTTTACGGGGTCTAGGGCTTAGGAGCATAAAGGGTTTCAGGCTGTATAGGGACAGAGAGCCAGGGGCTTCGGGGCCGGGGGGCTTGAGGGATAAGGCTTTAGGGTATTTGGGCTTTGCGCAGGGTTTGGGGAATTAGGGTTTGAGGGTTTGGAATGTTTGGCATTTAGGTTGTGTTTAACTCTAAGGACTAAGGATTTGGCTTGTTTTTTTTTCCGACCGGCCCTGCATGCTATGGCTTCTATGGGAGCTAGGTCCCGGCTGGCCCCACAGACCCCTGAAGCCATAGTTTAGGGTTTAGGGGTTTAGGGTTAGACTGTGATCAAAGAGCCTTCAAAGACCCATGGTAGAAGCCCCCCGGAGTCCTTCCTACTTCAGGGATGGGCTCCAAGAGATCCTTGCTACAAGTACGAAGATCCGCGTCTACTTATGCAGTATGACGATCCCGAGACTGTACAACAATACCCAGTCCCGTTCAAGCCCTAAGGCCTCTAATTATTGTGGGTCTTAGTGATTTCTGCAAGCAGTCTTGACTTTGGTATGGAATCACCCCGAAGCTGTTGCTGTAATCGTACCAGTGCTAGCGCTGCGAAGGGGGATGGTGCGATCAGCATCATAGCACTTGTTGCAGGACAAACAAACTCAACGATAATGCCTAGTAGGCATGGCTGCTTCTACTCTTGCCCTCCATACAAGTTTAGCGAAGAATATGTCCCTCGCTGTCAGAAGCAGTCGGGCGATCCGGTGAACCATGTGCGAAACCTGCGAAGGGATGGCATCGGTATGACGGGGCTGACGATGGTGATGTTGGTGATGATAATGATGAAGGTAGGCACATAGCAGCTGCATCAGTAAAACTAACATCGACACAGCGACGACAGTAGCAACATGGAGAATGCTGACAAGAGACAACTGAAATCGGAATGAGGTATACTTCAAAGTGCAAGAATCTCTCATGCTTTTAAAAAGTCCTCTCATGTCCAGAACGCACACTGCGTAGTTCTATACACTGTCGCCTATGCCTCGGGTCCAGAGGGTGCACACTATGAATTATATAAACCCTCAGACCCGTGTCTTCAACACACACACACACACCCGCGCGCGCACACACACGCCTTAGCCCCTATATAAACCCTACACCCTAAACATGCCTAAACCCTCAACCGTTGACCCCCTGAATTTACAAACGCTAGAGGTTCAGAAGGATGCCTTCGACGAGTGGTTCAAGCCAGAGCTGGCTGCCGATGGCTACGATGGCCTCTTCCAGCAGTCTCGGGGCTTGTGACATTTGAGGGTTAAGGGAACGGAAAGTGCGGTTTTCATGTGAGGTTCGTTGATTTTTTCATGGGTTTATGACTTGGGAACTGGGGTTTGCAGTTGAGGGTTTGGAGGGTCTGAAGAGTCGGGTTTACTGTGTAGGGTTTGTGCAACCAACGTACTTCAGGCACAGTATAGCTCACCAGGTTTACTGGTCCTCTCCTTGTTTGCCAGGCACATTGGTTCCTCCATGATGTCTAGGCATTGGTGATTCAGGGTCAAACGTTGAGGGTTGGTTTAAGGTTGGTTTGAGGGATCTTTGTGTTGGGGTTCATCGCTGAGGGCTCGGGTCTAAGGTTGAGGCCGAGGGTTCGAGGGTTTCTTGTTGGCGCAGGGTCTGCGCCTAGTTTGAGATTGGGCTGTTAGGTGCATGAAACTTGGCGTCTCTCATTAGTTTTTGCTGTCGGGGCTTGCGATGATTTACAGAAAAGTGCGGGGATTCCGCTACTTGTGATCTTTACCGGGCTCTCGGGTATGCTTACGGCTTTATACGCCCCTGACCCGAAAGCGGCACAAGGCCCTGACAGAACCCAAATACAAACCCGAACCCTCACACCTCAAACCTACCGAAGCCTGAATACCCAAGCTTTAAACCCAAAGCTGCATACACCCTAAATCCCGGAACACCTTACGACTCTAAACTTACCAATCCGAACCAAGGAAGAAGTTTAAGGATCCCTTAAGCAACAGAAGGAAGACATACCTAAGCCCTAAAGCCCTTTTTAGCGCCTTTAAAGTTCAAGCCAAGAAGAAGCTCCAGATCCTCCTGTCGGCTTAAGTGAGCCATTTCGGATCCTGTAAAGCCTGTGGAAACCCTTCCCTAACCCGCCAGGTACCCACTATATAGGGTACTAGAGCCCCTAGGGCCCTATATAGTAGGCACCTGGAGGGTTAGGGCTTGTCAAGATCGAACCCAGGAAGAAGCGAGATCCGATCTTCCATCGTGGGAAGCCTCCTGGGCAGCATTTGGGGATGCGGTCGGGGTTGCTGGTCTGTGTTTAGGGTTTAGGATTTAGGGTTTTAGGGTTTAGGGTTTTAGGGTTTAGGGTTTAGGGTATAGGATGCAGGGATGCAGGGATGAGCAGGTCGCTCTGGATCCCAGAGAGACACCGACGATTTACAAGATGCCGGTACCGTGCCGGTTAAAACTTGGATATTGACCAGATCTATGTCCGGCAGTAGTAGCCCCCCGGATGTCCAGCGCGGCCACCAGGGCTGGAACATTTACCCCAAGCAGAAGGAGCAGAGAGAGACGCAACAAGAGGCCGCCAGTAGACGCCCACCGAGCAACAGCGGCTAGGATGTAGGCATTCGGGCTTAGGGTTTAGTAGGTCGGGCTTGACTAGCTGTTTAGGGTTCAGTTCGGGCCTCGGGATTCTGGTTCTCTTTTAGTGAAATATTGCCAAAACCCAGCTTCTGCTTCTTAAGGCCGCTGTATGATGAAAGCGAAGCCTTACCAAACCATGCATCCATGCATACATCCAGGTACACAAGCGAAGGCTGCGCTACGTGTCTCGCTTGGCATGGACTTCCTTGAATTAGGGTCCCTTTCTAGGTCCCCGATACAGTGCGGCACCCTTATAAAAAGGACCCTATAGGGGACCCTAATTTAGAGAACAACCATTTAGGGGTTCGTGGTGTTCAAGGTAAAAATCAGGCTTCCGGGCTCGTAGCTTCCGAAACCTAAAGTCCGTCACTCCCCCCACCCCCCCACTCCTCACAATCAAAAGCAAAGACGTTAAACCCTAAAGCCCTAAACCCTAAACACTCCCCTCGTCACAACCAAAAGCAAAGACCTTAAACCCTAAACCCCTAAACCCTAAACGCCGCGGCCGGGTGTATCGGAGCCTTCTTGGTGGGAACCTGGGTCCGGGTTTGGAACTTGATTTGGGTGGCTTCAGGTGTTTTAGCTTTGAAAGGTTTTGATTAAGGGGGATGTTTTTACGATCAGGTCTCATCCTTTTGAGAGGACTTTTTGCTTCAGGATTTCAGGGCTTAAAGGTTTGAAGTTGATTGTTTTGAGATTTGATTTGGGGAGGGCGTTTTACGACTAGGGTTTCAGCCTTTTCAGATAGTTGGCTTTAGCCTTTAGGTTTTCAGACAAACCCTAAACCCCAAACCCTCAACCGTTCAGGACTTTCCAGGTTGACAGTTCTTTGATTGGAGATTTGATTTGGGGAGGGTGTTTTGCGACTAGGGCTTCAGTTCAGCCTTGGGAGATAGTTGGCTGGGTTTCAGGGATTTGCAGGTTTAAAGTTCTTTGTCTTGAGATTTGATTTGGTGAGATCGTTGCAGTATTTTGGGGTTGCCTGGTGGTGGACGGCACTCAAGTTGGCAATCTGCACCGTCTTGTTGCAGTCCCAAAGGGTCCAAGTACCATCATAGTAGGTACTTAGTAGGTATTTGGGCCCCCAAAGTATATACTATACTATTACTTGGACCCTTCGGGAGCATAAGCATCGCAATACGATTCAACAGGTTACCTTTGGTTTGCCTGGGAATTTTGGATAGGTATCGTCACAGCCCGTTTGGAATCCTGAACACCGCTAGTCACCAGTCTCAGTAAGAAACCTCTCTCCTACCCTTTGCAGGTAGCAGGTTCTCCGTTGCAACGGCTAGTTAGGTGTCGTCAATGCTTCCGTGTCTGTCTCCCCAGGCCTTTCACCGTTGCTTTCAGGTTGCTTTCAGTTTTGTTTTTTTTTGGGGGGGGTTCTTTTGTCTGGTTGGTTCCACTATACCCCATAACTGTTCCCATATAACTAGTAAACCTCTGTCTTCGCGCTTAGAGGGTCCCCTCCATAAGGAAAGCCTTTCGAGGCATTGAGTGCCCCAGGTTCTGGAGAACCTCACGGTTCAAGAGAGTGGAAAAGCACATCTTCGACTACGACAGACTTTCCCAACAGGACGAGGGCTGTAGGTTTTTTTTAGGCCTATAAGAGGGGAAGAAGGGTTCCCGTAGTTAGGGGGTTTAGGGTTTAGGGGTTGAAGAAGGGTTGCTCTACCGTAGTTATAGGGAGAGCGGAAGCTTCTCACTGCGGGCATGAAGGCAAGTGCACTGCAGCCCCTCGAAAAAAAGTTCCCACATAGATTATCATACCGGTTGCTTAAAGGGTTGCTACCCCTTTTTTAACGCGAGGAGCGTCACCGTCAGGGTTCAGGGTGTCAGGGTTTAGACCGTTTAGGGCTTCAGGTTTTCAGGGTTCAGGGTTTCGGGCGGTCTGGGATAGCCCAAGCCGTAAACCTGAAATCCCAGGTCCGAAATTCGAGTTCCCTCGGTCCAAAAACCTAGTCCCTGAATGACATCTCTCAACTCGAAACCTGAAGGGCCCCTTTATCCGAAGTCTCCAGGCTTAGTTTGGGGTTTAACGTTTGTCATTTTGTGGAAAGGTTGAGAATGGTTGAGCGTTCAGGGGCAGAGGACTTGATTTGCTGGGGTGGGCAGGGTCTGATCCTGACTAGGAAACGGATGGAATCAGGACTTAGGCTGCAAGGAGCTTTCAGCAGTCAGTCAGATCCTTGTTGACTTAAAGGACCCGTTCTATACGAACAAGTTCAGCCCGGCTAGGTCCTTCGGGGTTGAGAGATGTGCGGCAGATGATATTCCCTAAACCCTAAACCCCTAAACCCTAAACTCTAAACCCCTAAATTCTCTTACAAACAGAAGGGTTTCAGAGAGAGCGCCTTTTTGTCCTGCTCGCTGCAGTAGGGTCAGGAAGCTTAGGGTTTAGGTATGCCTGTACTGTAACGGTAAGCACGGTGTGTGCCAAAACACGGGGCGGCAGCGGGGGCTGGGCGGGGGGCATCCGGAGGAGGTTGGATTGCCTGCCGATGTTCTCCATCATACCTGTGCAGACTCATGAAACTGAGCAGCTGAACATACGCGTGGTGGAGATTTAGTTCTGCTTGCAGTGCAGTGAATCTTCCATGCAAGCTATCAACTCCTCCTGACAGCCTTACAATGCCTTACAGATTTCGATCTTCGGAGCTTGCATGGGTATTAATCACGGCATGGGGGTTAATCGCGACCTGCCGGATTTCCCATGGCTCCGTCGCACAGCTGGCGCTTGCGCCGCCATGCCTGCGTCTATCATCAGCACAAGCACAAATCCGTGGTGCTGCTTGGCTTCGTTAAGAAGCACGCTGCGGCTTCGAACTTCAACACTAGCTATTGCCGTGTTGTGTTGACAGCTCGAACATGAACAATACTACCACCACCAACGCCACCGTCACTAGCAAAAACCTACAGAGCCACCACCACCAATGCCAACGCGACCAAAACAAGTACGAACAACTGGGCCATAACCAGCTCCAGCACCAGTAGCATCACAAGCACTAGTAGCCAAGCGCACGTCTTAGTAGGTAGCAAGTAGTACTTGTACTATTCGTCGGTTTAGTAACCGTGGTTGGAAAGTAGTTGCTGTTGCAAATGTTGTAGCAGTAGGAGAAGTACCTGTACCAACAATAGTAGTAGAAGGAGGAGCAGCAGCGGTAGTCGCTGTATGACGGCCAGGATCAGCAAATACTCACAGAAGGCCGACTGCTTCGACCAGGCAGACCTGCGACGACATGCAGCCCATGTGGCATCCTGGGTCTCCTACGGCGAGCCGGGCCGAATTCCAACGATGGACGAGTTCAAGCTGTTGAAAAAGTATTTTGACAAGATGGATGGTGGGCGTCTGCCTCGGCGACTGAAAGATGTCTTATCGGACATGCAATCTGTGCTCAAGTCTCTCCCTAAACCTGCGAATGAGGCTTGGAATAAGGCAGAAAGACAGCTGCAAAAGAGCCTGCGGAAGTTGCATCAGCGCGGCAATGAAGCAGTGGCGGACGCAGTGGTGGCCGCTTCACATGATGACATAGCGCTTGCAGAACTCAATTCCGAGCACCACGATTTCGTGCAAGAAGCTGGAGTGGACGATTCTGCATCTCCTGGTACATCTGCCATTGCTGACCAACACTTGAGACTATTCAGGAAGAGGAATGAGTGGAGCTTTCTGGATGACTCTCAGAAGTTGGAGCGCTTGAAGCAGGCCGAGCAGGCAGCACGTCGCCCACGGAGCAGCCTCGGCCAAGCAGAGCTGACAGACATCATCAACACTGCCGCAGCTTGCCTTGCAGCTCCTCAAAGACAAGCGAAGACACAGGATAAGGATGTTGTTGATTCAGAAGAATTCCGGGAATCGGAGGGCCCGAAAACGGATCTACAGAACCGAGCTCGGTCGTTGCTGCTTCTGGCCCTGCGTGTATGGCGGATGAGCCAGTTCGATTGTCATGCCATCCAACATGTCTTGGATTTTCTGCAAGAGAAGATCAATAAATTTGAGCACAATGTTGGACAGATTCAAGAGGCTGCTGCCGGGAAGGCTTGGATGAGAATCAAGCATGCGGTGGATGCCTTGATCCCGGTTGCAGCGGCGCCCTCGAGCTCCCAGCTGCAAAGTTCAGATGCCCATGCCCAAGCTGCTCGTGACCGCAAGCCTTATAAAGCCGGGGTAAGACTGGAACGCCAGAGTGGCATCCAGAACATCAGCTGGAGTGTGGTGGGTGCGGCATGGGAGTGCCGAGAGTACTCGAGAAAGGGCGCCGGATGGAAAGCGAAAACTCGCACGTTCAAAATTAGCAAGTTCCTCGAGCAGGGCCTGGCCAATGAGGCGGCCGTGGAGGCTGCACTGCAAGAAGCAAAGGCCTACCGCGAGGAGCTCGTTCGCCAGGGCAAGTTGAAGCCCCCGAAGCCGAGACCCCCACGCTCAAAAGTGAGGGGCGTCACCTTTGACATAAGCAAGAAGAAGTGGCTGGTGCGGCTCTACCATCCTGTGAAAAAGAAGCATGTACACATCGGTGTCTTCCGTGCCAAGGAAGAGGCCGAAGCGAAGGCCCGGGAGATGGCGTCAGAGTTCGGGATTCGATCTGAATACGAGGTGCTGCGGGTGAAGAACTGTTCAGGGCGTGGAAAATCGAGGCTCAGGACTGGCTTGCCCAACGCCGCATCGGAGCCCAAGAAAAGGCTTGCAGGGTTCACGGCTTTAGGCTTAGGAGCTTCGGGTTCTTAAAAGCTACTCCCAAAGGGTCCAAGTAATAGTATAGTATGTACTGTTGGGGCCCAAATACCTACTAAGTACCTACTATGATGGTACTTACCATGCATCTCAACCCCGGCAGCAGAGAAGACCTGGGACGAGGCAACTCCTTGGCATCAACTTAGCTGAATCCTGCGAGTCGGTTCTGGTCTCAAGGGTGTACGATTTGGGACATAGGGGCTAGAATGAAATCTCGTTGGCATCTGCCGACTCTGGTTGGGCTAGGTTCGACATCTTGATCTTGCATTCTGAAGCTTGAAAACACACTCATCACGAAACCCATGCAACAAGAAGGGCATCCCCCGAAAGAACCAATTGCTTTCCAAGCGCGTAGTAGACGCAAGACCTCGCAGCTGCTTGGAATTATGCCTTACTTGCCAAGACCCTATAGTCTTTCACTCAGCGCTCGAGTAGCTAACCTGTAAGCTGTATGGTGCGCCATAGTCCCAACGTAAGCCGCGCAGGTGAAGGAAGCTGGAGATGTAGCTTAGGAACACCGTAAGACTTCCACCAAGCAGGAAGTTGCGCACCACGTGAGGGACCAGAAGCAGGAGGAGAAGGCCGACCGGGTACTACGCGAGAACAGCCCAAAGCAAACACCACGGTTTCCCAGTCTAAGGTAAAGGGTCAAAAATACCTACCATATTGAGCAGACCCGTAAGGTTCAAGGCATAACACTTGAACTAAGAGGCTGCACTGTGTCAGATTGCAATGTCAGGGAGGACTTTGAACATTGGTTCAGGGTCTTGTGAAGTTGGTTTGTCAGACTTAGTAGTCGGTACTAGACCCCCGGTAAGCCACTATAAACTCCCAAAAGTACACCTGTAGTTCCCTCATGGATGGAATGTGAGCTGAAGTGGGGATCAAGCCCAAACCCGAAGAACCTAAACCCCAACCCCCAAAATCCCTATAAGACTATAAGGCTTCTAAGGGCTCATGAGCAATGTGACTATAGCTTACATCTCAGTTCGTACACCCCTGAGCCGGAAGCCGAGTTCTACCAGGCTTATCAGGTGGGTAGTTACCGGTATAGGAGCATTGTAGAAGATCTATATACCTTACGGATGCCTTATAGAAGCCCTATATACCCTAAACTCCCCACCTGTAGGTTCCTTTACTATGAAGGAGCTGAACAGTGATGTAGGTGTCGGGGGTTCCCAGGGCTGCCGAGGTAACAACACTGACAAAGGGTAATGACCATAAGATGCCGGGGGGACTCCCAAAGAGCCCTTTCATCACAGCATCCCAAGAGATGACTCCATAAACCCCGGTCAAGTTGAATCCTAAACTCCAAATGCCATAGGCTTCGTTTTTCTGTTTTTTTTGTTTTTCAGGGGTTTGGTTTCAGTGTTGAGGGTTCCTCTACAGGGTTCCTTTGGTGCAGGTGAACCAACGGCTCTCCAAAGGCAATATCGCCTTGGCTGTCATCGTGGAGGCCAGGAGGATTTTCGAGGTTGGGCCTCCAGGGTTTAGTTTTTTTTTAATGGTGCCTACCTAGATATTTAGGGTTGAGGGTTTGCGGGTTAGGGGTTTCGGGTTTAGGGGGTTAGGTTTCAGGGAGTTTGGGTCCGAGCTTGAGGTCTCTGCTTCAGCTCTTTGTAAGGTTTAGGGTTTAGGGTTTTGGGTTAACGTGGCAGAGAAGAGAGACTAGGATCAGCAAAGCGGGGTCGGGAACCAAGGATCGAAGCTATTGGCCTCTTTGGTTCCTGCTTTGGCTAGAGTTTCGAATGCATGCATGCAACACAAGCCCAAGCATCTGACCGATTCCAAGTCTGTTCGGTTTTTGTTGTGGGGGACCCAACCATCAAAAGCAAGTGGCTTGTCAGGACAGGCATATGAAGCGCCTCAGCTCAAGCATGATGGGGGGCAGTTGTTTCGATTCCGAGTGGAAGCGGTTCCTCCTGTCTACATTCTCGGCTTCATCGACATGTTGATCCTACCCGCATGCTGTTGCCGATATCTTGATGGTTGAATCCCTGTGCGTTGCAGGGTTTTCTTAGGATAGGCGCGGGCTAGATGACTTAGGTTGTGAAGGCTTAGAAGGCAGGGCTGATTGAACTTCGCGCAGCTTCGGGGCTTTATTGGCTTTACTCTTAAGAACACCATAGGAGTACACAGCTCCACGAGTTTATGAGGCCAACGGACACACAAACATCCCCAAGCTGCCTGATCAGCACGCACATGCGCGCACGCACACACACACACAAACACAAACACAAACACAAACACAAACACACACACACACACGCACGTCGCACACACACGCACGCACACGCTCTCTCTCTCTCTCTCTCTCTCTCTCTCTCTTCCTCTCTCTCTCGCTATCTCTCTCTCTCTCTCTCTGTCGCATTCCCTGTCTCTCTTCATTCTCGCACATGACTGTAAGTGAATCCTGAAGTCGTCGGCGTGCCCGCCCATGTGGTGCAACTTGGTTTCATGCCGAGGAACAGACATGGTGCCGGCCATCAGCTTTGCGTGGACTCCTCGGTTGAGGGTTTCTCCAGTGGGATGCAAGCAATGTAATCTGTGCATCGAGGCAGCGGGAATCCCTGATGTCCCCAATCTTCTAGGCAGAATCCCTTTGCTTCCTTTCTCTGCCTGTCTCATGCTGGAAACATGTTTGGTTGTCGCATCGGAGTGATGCTGGTGGACAATGCACACTGCATGTTGAGACTATTTGGGGGCTGGGTTTCACATGTATGTACTGGTCTATCAAGCGCAGACTTGCAAGCTAGCCATGTTCCTAAGTTGCGTCCTGTCCTACTCACACCTTTCATTCAGCTCCTGGGGTATCGGTATAGCACAGAGCTGTGAAGACCAAAAATGGTGTTGTGGCCATGTTTCCTCGCGACGTTGCGAACCCTGGGCCGTCACGATGCATTGAGTGCGATTCTTCGCTAAAGCCCAACAGCCAACCCTTCTGGATGTTGGCAAGAGTGACGTGAGCGCCCATTCAGGTTCCGGCGGCACGCATATCACGTCGCTCAGGTCGTCAACACCCACATTCTTTGTGACCCGGCCGCGGCGGACGTGAAGCTTTGGCAGTCCCATTTGCTGATCAAGGCTTACCAGCTTTTTCCCGATGGCGCAGTGCATAGGGCTATCAGACCTGTGCAGCTAGAACGATTGGTAGTGTTCATCCGTGAGTTTCTCTACTTTATACTTCGTATAAACACAATCTAAATAGCATACTCACATGCACACATATATGTATATAAACATACAGATATACATATACACAGACATGTGTGTGTAAGTATGTATGTACAAAATGTATTAGCACATGATACTTGTACATGTTGTACGTAGATATACACATATATACATATATATATATGTACATATACACATATTATTATGACAGTTGTCTCCACATATGCATGTATGCATATATATATACATACACATGCATACACCTGTAGATGGCATGTCTGTTCGTATACTATACCATGTTTATTTATACATGTCTACATGGATGTGTGTATATATATATGTACATATGTAAACATGCTTTTGTAGATGCACATGTGTATGCATATGTTTCTGTATATGTTCATGTTCTGCGTATGTATATCTTTCTGCATATGTACATGTATATGTTTGTGCATGTGAATCTGTATGTGTAGGTATGTAGGTATGTACGTGCATGTGCACGTATGCATGCATGTATGTATGTATACCTACATATATATATATAAGTAGTACTTACAAGCTGGGTATTGCCATATTCAAGCATATCGAAAACTCTGAGTCCAGAGCTCGGCCAAACAGCCTAAGATGTGGCATCCGGTGATATGATGATCCCTACATTCCTACATAGTCGGATCCTCATTGTAAGCGCCTCTGAATAAGGACTCATACTCTCAAGAACTCTTAATTAGTCTAGCTAGGCTACACTTTCTGGTATCCCCAGAGCCTTGTTCTCAACAGTGAGGCCCTCTGAACCTCGAAAAGGACCTTGCATAATTACAGCACTCTGCAAAACAGCTGTGAAACCCTTTCAAGATCCGATGCGGGTAGTTCTCGAAACCAGTGTCCCTTATAGGGTCCTGTGTTGTAAGGGTGCCGTACTCTCTCTCTTGGTTACCTAAGACAGGGACCCTCCCTTAGAGTGCTGCATCCGGCCTCAGGATCCAGGCTTTGTCCAAAGACAGCTTTGCCTGGTTTAGGATTCAGGGTTTAGGGGTTAGGGGTTTAGGGGTTTCGGGTTTAGGGGGTTTAGGGGGTTTAGGGGGTTTAGGGGGTTTAGGGGTTGTTTTTTTGTTTGAGGGCCTTTTGGTTTAGGGGGTTTAGGGTTTTGGCTCTTGGGTTACACTGCCAGGCGCCAACAGCCGGTTTCGGGTCTAGGGCCCAGCAGCTTGCAAAGAACTTGAGGTGACCCTACACCCTAAACCCTACACCGTAAGACTTGAGGTAGGGAATCTTCCTTAAATGTGGTCCAACAGAGCATTGGAAGCTCTCAGGCCTGTCAACATGGGGTAGTTCTCTAAAATGGGGTTCCTTTTTTGGGTCCTTTGCATAAGGGTGCCGTACTAGTTTTGGGGACCTAGAAAGGGACCCACCCTACCAAACCCAAAACTCCACGCCCTAGGCTCTAAACTGAAAAAACTGCAAACCCTAACCTCTCATCTCTGAACTCTAAACCCTAAGCTCTAAAGCCCAAGCTCAAAGCCCTAAGCCCCAAACCCCGAGCTCTAAAAACCTTAAGCTCTGCACCCTAAGCTCTAAGCCCAAAGCTCTAAACTTAAGCCCCACACTCTAGTCTAAGCCCACTCCCTAAATCCTAGCCTCTAATCTCTGCTAGACCCGAAAACCTAAACTCCATATCTCACGCCCTCCACTCTCAACCCACCCTAAACCCTGATCCCCAAACCCTAACCCCTAAACCCTAAGCCCCTAAACCCTAAACCCCTAAACCCTAAACCCTACAGTAACAACCCTGCAACCCCTAAACCCTAAACCCTACAGTAACAACCCTGAAACCCCTAAATCCCAAAGCCTAAAAAACCCTGAAACCCCTAAACCCTTGCAGTCGGATCTGTACCTCCTCGGCTCTGCCCGCAGCTGCAAGGGAGACTCCGAGCCTAGCGGGGCTCAAAGGAATCCTCCGTGGGAGGGCTCCTGCCTTGGGCTTATAATTATAAGGGCCTGTTTAGGGGTTTAGGGTTTAGGGTTTATAAGGGCCTGTTTAGGGTTTAGGCTTAGGGTTTAGGGTTTAGGGGTTTAGGTTTTGGGTTTATCAGGGCCTTAGGGTTTAGGGGCTTCAAGGCTTCCTTTAACGGTCTCAAGGGCTTGTAGGCCCTTAAAAAGGTGGACTTCTTAGGCCTTGGGACTGAAGATTTTTTTCTGAAAGAGCAAGCGCTGCGAGTAAAAACTAAGCAGGAGCACACAGCTGCCCAGCTCGGTAGGTTCCTTACATGGGGTCCATAAGCGTCTCTATAGGGGGTGCTACAAGGGGGGTTATCGAAATTACGGTTGATGATATAAATCCTGCATTACCCTAAGGACCCTAAACTACGGGAATTTATGGTCTATTCCTTATTATGGGTAATGCTAAGGATTTATATCATCAGCAGTAGGGTCCCGGCTGATGCTGGAACTCCGCCCAGCCACTGTGAGCTGCCACTGCCGAGCTCCAGAGTTGAAGACCCCCTCGCCAGAGTTCACACTGCCTCAGCAGACTGCTTGTAGTGTTTAGGGCTTTTGGGCTTTAGGGCTTTAGGGCTTTAGGGCTTAAGGGCTTTTAGGGCTTTAGGGCTTTAGGGCTTTAGGGTTCTAGGGTTTTAGGGTTTAGGGTTCTAGGGTTCTAGGGTTTAGGATTTTAGGGTTTAGGGTTTTCGTTCTTGTTGAGGGATTTAATTTGGGTTACTAGCAAAGAAACCCATATCATATTTACTACAGATCCCCATTATGGCATCTTAAACTACATTCCTTAACAAGAACCCCGTCATCTCTGGTAGCGAAGATTTCTGAGGGCCTGTCGAGCTGGATTGGAAGCCGTAGACCATGAGGACAGGGCCTGTTTGTTGTGAGCTTGGGGCCTCAGGGTGCTGGCTTTAAGGTTGAGGGTTTAGGATGTAGGGTTTAGGGCTTTGAGTTGTAGGGTTTAGAATGTTGGATTTGTAGCTGAGTGGAACGAAAAATCTGCTGCATTCCGCGAAGACTTGATCTTTGAAGCTGTGACTGAGACTCTGAGCTCTGTCTTGGGACAAGAGGCCACACACGGCCATCGCGCCGATGTGCCAGTCGTGCGCCCTGAGAAAATCTCCAAACAACTATGAAAGATGATAACTATAAGTACAAAATCTAGTATAGTCAATATACCCTATGCATCGACCGATAGGAGAACCAGGATTCACATGGTAGTTTCAAGCGGAGGGGGTTCCGATTGGTATTTTCAAGCGAGGCCACTAGGTTATTGTGAAAATAAAAACCTAGCGAGGAACCTAGCGGAGAGTGAACATAAGTCAAGCGGAAGCACCTCCTGTTCGATTGTTTTCTCACTCCTCATTGCATTTTCCATTCTACACCCAGCTCTAAAAACCTAGCGAAAGCATTGATGAGAACCTAGTGAAGAACCTATAGGAGAACATCATGTTCCAAGCAGGTCCACTAGGAAATCCAGGAGCACCTGGTATTTGCAAGCGTAGCAGATTCGATTGGTAGTTTCAAGCGGAATGCCTTGCTTTTTTTTTCAAGCGTTCGATGGTTAGGGTAATTATAACATATATCATGATGATAACTATAATTATAATAGTTACTAACCAAAGGTAAGGCATTACAGCTGCAGCCTGAAGCGCTCAGGCTCCCACCGGTACAGTGTGCTTGCCGCAAACGGCGGCAAGATGAGAGCTACGGGCAAGTACGCGTACCTGGCTTCCGCTTCATGCCGGTACCAGACGTCATCCAGGGCCAGATCATTTGGGACTTTCCGAAAATTAGGGTACCTTATTTTGGGGTCCTTATAATAAGGATCCTACTATTAGGGGGTACTTTTTTTAGGGTCCCCTATTTTCGGAAACCCCCATTTCGAAGCACGATCTCTCCAAAGTTGGCGCTCCTGTCAGCATACCACACAGGATCTCCGTGGCGCACCAGGAGCCTCAAAGCGGGAGCAGCTTGGTTTTCTTGGGACGAGAGTCGACGTCATCGCATGAGTGCAATTTGGGATGACGAGAATCTAACAGAACAAAATATAACATGATATGATACGGTGTATCATGTTACGTACTTAACCTGTTATAATACAATAAAACATGATATAGTACCTTGCATAGAAAAATAAAAAAAATATCATAGACCAAAAACAGTCGAATATATCAAACAAATCATATATATATATATCCTGAAAACGGTATTGTATCATACTGAAGAAAGTTCAAACACTATAATATAATGTAATGTAATAGAAAACCGAGTAGAATCTCAGAATACAATACAATAGAATAGACAGTGATAGAATAGAAAATACTTTGAGGCTCCATGACGGCACACAAGGACAGGTAGGCTGAGCAGTGAGAGCTTGAGCACCAGAGTATCCCTGCGAATTGGTGCAAGGTGTTCGGCTGCTACCCATTTTTCAGTCTTGTGATTGTAGTACCATTCCTTCCAACTAGAGGCACGACACACTGAAGCTAAAGGTGCAGACGTAATCTTGCTGGCGATGACGAGAAAAAGACAATATTATAATTATACTATAATATACCCCAAACCCTATTCAATCCTATTCTAATTTTTAAGGGCCCTCTATATTAAGCAACAAGTTTGCAAGCTGGCCCTTTGGAGCATCAGGTTCCTCAAGTAGCGCACGGCTCTGCCGGACATGCGTCCAAATACCAACCCCGAAGCTACAAAAAGCTGAAACAAGAAGATCGCCAACACCCGGAAGGAACCCCCTAAACCCTAAACCCTCAAACACAACAAAAATGCCAAGATCCCAACTGGAGGCATGGTGCTAGGATCGCCAGGTAGGAAAGCCAGGCTGCTGAAGCTGCTCGAGAGAATCTGGAAGCCTCAAGGGCGCTTCAATTAGATGCAGATATAAAGATAAATGTAGACACAAGTATAAATGGAAAATATGAACATAACTACAAACACACATATGTATGTATATATATATGTAAAAATGAATAGACAAATAATCAAATAACTTTGAGAAAAACATTATCGACACACATACCTAGAAGCTTAGGGCTTGGGCTCAACGGGTTAGGGGTTTCAGGCTTTAGGGGTTTTGGATTTTACCAGTATCCCCATAAACCAAAACTCCTAATAGAAACCTTACTTACTATATGTATTTTGAAGATCACTGGGACCCGGCTCACTCTTGGCTGAGTGCGCGGCATCGCTTCTCAGCCTAGGGGCTCCAGCATATTCAAGTTCAGTCAGCGCCCTGGGGTTCAGAGGCACCAGCACTTGCTGCAACCATGGGGCAGCGTCAGGACTGCCAAGAAAGTGAAAGCCATGATGGAAAGCAAGGCCTCGAGAAAACAAGGGCGATGTGGGGTGTGCATATTGGCAAAGCTCCAACAACCCTAAACCCCTAATCCTAAACCCTAAACCCCGCAACCCTAAACCCCTAAACCCTAAACCCTAAGTCTCCAAGGCAGCTGAGATCTTGGCCACCCATCCACCCTGCCTCTCCGTCGGAGCCAGGCCCTCCAGCGCCTGCACACCATGCAAGCTCCGGCAAAGAGGCTTAGCGAGTCTGTGCATGGGACGCCGATGCACCAAGGCTTAGGAGATGACGACAGGGTGGAAAGGAATTGCCTGCCAACCTGCATCAGCCAGAGAAGTCAAAGCACATGGGCAAGAGCAGCGGATGAAGCTGACATGCAGTGACCTGGGACCAGCAGACGCTCGATGTACAAGAAGGCGGAGATGGCGGCCCGCAACACCTCAACTCAAAAAGCTCTGCACCCAACTTGCAGCAGCCAAACAGCCAAGTGTCCTGGCATTGTCTTCAAAATCCAGCTCGACTACCTCGGACACCGGTGATATGGAGTCGCTTGAGCCCCTCTTCACTTCCAGCAACAGGGCACTACGAACACCATGTCCTGCGCTCTGAACCTTCGCTTATCTTCGCTACTGCGTCAATGTTAGTTTTCAGACATCACGTCTATCATGAATCTGAGCGCGTTGTTTGGGGCTATTAGCCGTTTACGAACCCACGGGTCAGACAATTATATTTTGCCCCTACAAAGCAGTGAAATATGAAACCATAAGGTTGTTACGAGATCCCAAAAACCTCTCTTTCAGTAAGACACTCAGATATGGTCATCCCAACTTTAAAAGCTTCTGTCTGGGTGCTGTTAAATACTGCGAAACCCTAAAAAGTTCCACCCTAAAGACCCAAACCCTAAAACCCTAAACCCCTAAACCGTAAACCCCTGAACCCTAAGGCCCTAAACCCTAAAATCCTGAACCCCGATCCCTATAGCTCCTGATTTTAGACCAGCCAAGCCGAGGGCCGATGCTTGCCGCTGCCCAGCGCTGTCACCTGCTGCCCGACAAAGGGTTTAGGGTTCAGGTTTTTTTTTTTTATCGCCTCTTTTCCATCTGCCCAGGGGGTGTCCGGAATACCAAGGGGTTTAGGGTTTAGGGCTTGGCGGTGTAGGGTTTACCTGGATCCCAAAAGTATGTAGAATAATAGCCATGTGGAAGTTTTGGGCCATCACTTTTCCTACTGTTGCTTTCAGGGCTTTGGGGTTTAGGGTTGTGCAACGTTGAGGGTTTTAGCTTAGGGTTTAGGGAATCTGAATAATACAGAGAATCATATCATGCGCACAAATGACCGGCGTGGAATTATTGATTATGATCTCGAGCATCTTGTCGGTGATGCTCTAGCACTGCAGACTATCGCCATGTTCGGTGCAGTTCTATTGGGATGCATGCTTGGTCTGCTTACAGCCAAAGCTCTTGATGCGATGATCCGAAGATGGAGGCACTAGACATCCTGCTTGAGACTTGAAGCTGTTCAGCAGTGTTTCTTACAGACTGATGTGGGTCCATGAAGGCTGGGCTGCCAACAAGTGTCGAGGACATGCAGTCTTGGTCTGACTTGGACTTCAATCCCTGGTGTGAAGTTTAAACTGCCCGTCGGCTGGGCTACCGCTCACCTCACACGAACAAACGCGCAGCGTGGCCTGCTGCTTGAAATGCCAGGTAGAAGGCTGCCGGGGCGAGCAAGCACAGGAATACGTCCTCGCTTTAGCGCAGGTTCCAAGGGTTTAGGTGTCCTGTGGTGCACGGACACATGGAAACAGAGCCCCCTTAGTCCGGGGCCGGCATCAATGAATGCAGTGAACAGCGGGACGTGAGTTCCTCTCCACTTCCCATGTCAAACTGCCGCCCGCTACGATCTTACTACCACTGTCTTCTTTCCTCCTTCATACCCTGCTGCCGAATACAAGCATCCTCTAGACCATGGGTCTTATTGCTTTTAGAAGGGCTACCCCTGGAACTTGCCACGCTTTTCGGACGGCCTCCTCGGACCTAGAAGGCCTCCATGACACCTTGCATCAGGATCATGTGGACGTTTTGAGGTTTAGGGGTTTTCGGGGTTCGGCTTTGGGGCCTCGGATTCAAAAGATGTCTGTCTAGCACTACTGAGTTACTGGCTCCGGGATGCTCGAGAATTGAGTACTTATGTGCGCCAATGCGGCTTCTACGAGGTCCGTGTGAGAAATCTTTGCAGGCTTGCCTGGTTCTTCCACACTTCACAGCTGGGCAGCAGACTCGTTGAATCAACAGCGCAGCTGGTAGCGTAAGCGCAGCAGCCTCCGACGATGCTTGTGCCAAGCGGTTGCATCAAACATTGAACCCGCACGGAGGATTTCAACTTCCTTCAGCATCATGCCCATAAAGCCTCATATCCCCAGAAGTGCCTTGCACATGACAGCAGCGAAATAGAAGATGCCTGACCTCGGCACTGAAAGGCCAGATGCAGAAGTCGCATCACTCCGAGACCGCCGATGGCGTCGAGTCTACCCTCAGTACCAAGAGACCGGGTAGGCGTGGACGAACCGTTGTAGCATGTGTGGGCTGCCGCATAGTGATGCCGTGTAGCGATCTGTTGTGAACAGAGTGAGGCATTGGCACGAGGAGGACCCCAAAATCGACAACCTCTATATGGATTGCCGCAAAAACCCAGGGCATACCGATCATACAGGAAGCTCAGGATAGATAAGTTTAGAGCAACCGCATGTGAGCCGCTGGCATGAAGGCAAGCACCACGGTCGACAGCATGTACTGCTGCGGCTGGTGATGGAGCCGCCAGACCTATAGTGGAGCATGGAGTGGTCTTGAACCGTTGAGCGACTTGTTGCAAGCTCCAGGCACAGCTCACGTAAGATGAAATAGAGAGCCAGGACCTCGGAGCCAGCTGGAATACGTGCACGGCTGATTCCATAGCGTCTTCCGCGCCTTTCCTGATGTGGACTTTAAGGATTCGATTCGACAGATCCAGGCACCGCACAGCGATGTTGCCCACAGGTACGGAAGGCAAGACGACCAACCTCAGAAAGGCCGTGCACATGCAGTCATTCGCCACACAGGGAGGGGACGAAATGCAACTGCACCACGCAAAGTGCACGAGCTCAGGGCACACAGCTTGGACACAAAGTGGGTGAACTGCAAAGAAGGCAGTGCCAAAGACACCTGTCGAGTTTCTGCAACTGTTCTGCAAATCAAGAAGTTGTCGCAGCACAAGCCAGCTTCGCAGCAGGCCGTCTGCCAACAAAGTCTCGAAGTGTCCACCTGACTTGTCGCTTCAGATGCTCGAATAGTAAGTGCGTCTGCTGGCAACCTGTGATTCAGCTTACAGCTTCTTAGAACCTGGGTTCTTGTTAGGAGATTTTATTTAAGTTACCATAATAAGGATCTATAGTAAATATTTTGGTTTCCTTATTAAAGTAACTTAAATTAAACCCCTTAACAAGAGCCCAACTTCTCAGAACTCCCCGCCTGATGGTGGAATCGGAGCAGCATCGAGCCTGACTGGAACACTCGTCATCTCTACGTGATACAGGGCCTCAATACTTGGTAATACTACAGGGTACCTTATGTTGGGGGGGTCCTTATGATAAGGATCCTACTATTTAGGGTACTATAGTAGGGTCCCCTATTCTTCTGTATACCCAGTGGCAGTATAATATGTGATATATCAGTACATCATATTAATTACCCCAAAACCCCCCAAAAACCCTATTCCAATTATAGAGGCGCCTACACTACTTTGCAAGAGCTCGGGACTGCACCCTCTGAGCTCAGGACTGCCGCCAAAAGCCGTTACCGCAGTGATCGCGTGGGACAGCAGGGAAAGCCTGTTATACAAGTGTATATGTAGAATATAATAGTATAATATACTCTCTCTCTCTCTCTATATTATGTGTATATATATATAGTATAATGAAATACATATTGGTCGGAACTGCAGAACCCATGCCAAGTCCTGTTCAACCAACTCAGGACGGAAGAAGCGATCTGATACTCTTCTGTCTATGGACTACAAAATGCAGCTGGATGTTACAACATGTTACAACATGACAGCACATTGAACTGCAAAGGAGCAAACTGCACTGCATGAGAAAACATTCTCAAAGACAAATGACTGATGGCATGCAAATAATATGCCTTGCACCCTTGTCTGTGATGCCCGGTAAAGACTAGTCAGTTCAAGGGTATGTATGTATGTATGTACGTACGTACGTACGTATGTATGTATGTATGTATGTATGTATGTATTGAGTCGCACTCGCTAAGACAACGCTGATGCCGCCAGCCTATGGAGGTTCTTCGGCTGCAGGCCACCAAGGAGATCCGACGCACTGGCCTGTAGCCACCCAAGGCTTCGCGAAATATGCTTCCCCTGTCTTAAAGCCGCAAGATTGCTACTAGACCATGTAGGCTCAGGCTGGGCGCCGGGCTTTGAGTGCAAGGGCAACAGGTTCGTAGACCCGAAGTACATTGGCCTGTCTCACTCCCAACTCCAATGAAGACTGTCAGCACCTCAGCGAAGGCTGGGCGCGATGCCCGATGCCACCAGGCTAGATTTTCCCAGGACCTCCGGAAACACTGGCAGAGCCTACGTCACCTCGACCTCAACATACCAGAAGCAGGTCCATTGCAGCTCACTGCAGCCTCTGAGGGCCCTACCAATGAAGGCGGCTGCGCACCGCCTCCCCGAAGTTCTCGGTATCATCCCACACATACTCCTTACATCAGCATCCTCAGCACACACACCCCTCGTCCCCAGTTCTTTGAGGCCAAGGGCCCAGGATCCATGGGAGTTCGACCAGAAGGGCGCCACCGCGAGGACCGCCACGACGGCGGCGCCTTCGCCAGAGTGCGTAAAAGTCTTGAAGCATCCTGAACAAACCGAAGCTCCCTTGCAAAAGGGGCACCACAGACTTGCGCAAGCAGCTGGAGACAAACCTGGTGTAGGAAAAGCTAGTTTAAACCGCACAGCATGGGCGTTGATTCCGTATACTTGAATGGCTCACTGAGGCTGAGGCCGCATTCATCCAGAGTGGCTGATGTCGGCTCGCTGCTGATCAGTATTGCGCATACCATGTACAAGCAGGGCCAAGGGGAAAGCTCACATATGTTTGTGCTCGTGAACTATCCTGCGCCATGTCAGACATGACTGCTTCTCAGCCTGATACTTTGTAGAACCCGCTCCATCTTGGATTTTTACGCTTCTGAGCTACTGCTCATGCAAGTACAGGCTGGCAATGTAGAAAATTGGAGAAGATCCGGTGTTAAGCGGCTTCAGGGCTCAATGGATTGAAGGGTTTGAAGGTAAAGGGGCTCAGAGTTCCCATGCAAGACAGCTGCGTGGCAAAAAGCAGGAGCTTGGACGCTCAGATAGTGCAACACACGCCATACATACTGTCTCTCCTAGACACACACTCTCTCTCTCTCTCTCGCTCTGTCTCTCACTTTCTCTCTCTCGCGCCCTCCCTCTCTCGCTCCCTCTCCCTCTCCTCCCTGCCCGCGGCGCTGTCCCGCTCTCTCTCTCTCTCTCTCCCTCTCTCTCTTTCTCTGTCTCTCTCTCTCTCTCTCTCTCTCTCTCGCTCTCTCTCTCTCTCTAACTGATATGTACCACCGTACTCCAAATCGAAAGTCTCTGACATGCTCTGCAAACCATGCCTTCCCCTTGCCCTTGGCAGAGGTCCTCCGGGCAGGCTCCTTGCGAAAGACGATCGTCAAAGCGGCGTGCTTAGTCACTCACACACAGGGCTCCTTCCCGCCTAGCAGGCATTGGCAGTGCCGACCGCTGTGAGGATCTAACGACTAAGTTCTGTCCGAGATCCTTCTTTGGCATGGGTGTGGCTCCAGCACCACGCCATGAGGGCCTGGCCAAACCCGAAACAAGTAGCCTGCGCCCTGTGCTGCTGACCCAGAGCCTGCCCTGAGAAATTAGCTCTTTGCCAAAAAGACGTAGAATTCTGGAGGTGATTCCCTGTAAGGCTTTAGGCATTCTTGTTTGGCGTCGTGCAGCCTCCCCTCGGGTTAGCATTCATCTCACCGGACAAGTTGTTTATATTATGTTTATTCTGCTGGGGGTTTATTGCCAGCCGAATGAACGGCCTTCGCCGAGGAACTCGGCCAAGATTTCCAGACAAGGCGACAACAACTCCAAAAAACGCAGAAGAAATTCAAGCAAGCATGATGGGCAGAAATGAGCAGTACCTGCTGCCTTCGACGATGAAGAATGGCACTATAGTGCAGGGCTAGCTTTGAATGGCATGATGAGACATCGTAATTGCAACATAAGCTAACTAGCAGCCTTGCAGAACGACGAATCTACTCCCGTATGCCATGGCGGGTACTGACTCCTCTCGCCTGACTTTTTCCAACTTCCGATCGAGAAATGCGAGGTTTCTCAGTAACATTGGTAAGTTGCACAAGATTGCTGTACTGTTTACTTCCTGAATCTAGTTACTTGGCCTCGGGACTGCTTCAGCAGTGCTCGATACTCCGTACTGGAAGTCACTGGCAAGATCGGGTGTATCTTATCGCCTTGGCTGGAACGACTGGTCGCCTAGTAGCAAGCTTGACATGACCATTAGTACGGCTAGTGCCACAGTATTTTCGATCTTCAAGTTTATTGCTATGAACACCCCTTCTACTATCACTCTTACTACCACTACTACTACTACTACTACTACTACGACGACTACTACTACGACCACTGCTACTACTACTACTACGACGACGACTACTACTACTACTGCTGCTGCTGCTGCTGCTGCTACTGCTAATACTACTACGACGACGACTACTACTACTACTACTACTACGACTACTACTACTACTACTACGACGACGACGACGACTACTACCACTACGACTACTACCACTACTACTACTACTACTACTACTACTACTACTACTACTACTACTACTACTACTACTACTACTACTGCTACCACTACTACTGCTACTGCTACTGCTACTGCTACTGCTACTGCTACTGCTA